>APFE031455383.1:217759-238868 GCA_000404065.3 Pinus taeda
ACCAATGGTTGTATGTAGACATCTATATTATTCACTTGTCTTCTATCAGATACTATGAGAGCCAACATAAGATGTTCAGTCTTCACAGACAACCATGGGGGGATATTTTTATTGATGGCTACTACAAGCCAAACATAATAGTTGGTGTTTTGGATGGAATATGGGTTGATGCCATCCATGGATATGCTAAGTCATAGACTTCATACTTCATCCTTGAATTTTTTAGGCCATGTATCCTCTATATGCTTCATGGCTATTGAATCTGTTGGGATTCACGTAACTCCCGAATCACTTCTGTGTGAGGCATGCCATCCCTATAACATAGATAATTATTTGCAAAGAAAGAATCTTTGAATACTTGGGATTATAAGCATGTGATTCAATATCTTATGATGAGAACCATGTGATTTACCAATTTTTGTTTTAATTACGGTACCTGTCATGCCCACATTTCAAACATATCTCTTTGTCCGCATATTCTTCTCTATATAGAATACAATCGTTCAGACATGCATGATATGATATGTATTCAATACCCAACATTTTCAACAACTTCTTTGCCTCTTTGTAGCTACCCGACAATACATTGTCACTCTGGAGAACCTTATATTTGAATATCTTGCAGTTGGTGGGGAATATAATTGTACAATTTCAATATATAACATTCATAGTATCAACCATTTTTAAATTTGATTGTGTGACAAAATACAAGGAACTTGATAAATCATGCGAGTCAATTACCTCAATATTATCGATAAACATGCATTCGACATGCCAAAATTTGCTTTCACATTGTAAAACAACATCGTTGTCCCCTGTTGAGTAAACTTTGACTTGCCGCTAGGTCCAAAGAGAGGGGTGGTGGAAGCAGATTTCAAGCTTTCAAATAAAGTATCAGTGATATAAGAATCATCCCCTATCTCATCGCTTTGGAATGCATCTAACAACATTTCCTCCATGGAAGTTGTATCCCACAAGTAATCATCCATACCAACCTCTATTTGATTTTCTCCATTGCCAACTTGTGATGAAGGACACTATTGTTGTGGTCATTCCTAATTGGTGAATCTGGATGTAGTGGAAATTGAATAAGTGGTTGATTCAACCATTCTTTGTATGATTCCTCTCTGAGTCTTGCTATTAATGCAAGTTTCTCTTGATTTGATGTTGTAGTAGGGTGCACCAAAATATGGTAGGTGGGTCGCTCGTCATCACTAGAATCCTAATTTCAAAAAATATCAAATGTCATTAGTACAATATCAATGATTATATTAGCAAGCATGGCAATGCAATTGGTTTGTTGAAAGTTCAATATACCAAACAATTGTTACCATCATTGATCTAGGATTGTGACTAGATGATTCCATGTTCCAATTGGCAGGGTGAAGAGGTTTTCCATTTTCATCTACCAATTGCTTGCGATATGATGCTCCTGATAAGAGCTTCCGACATTTTTGGAAATAATATGGAGTTATATTTTCTGCATTTGAACTCAATTATGAATTTGAATCCTACAAATAATTTTCATACATTTTTATTCAAATTGACATGGATTAAAAAAAATCAATTAGATCATCAAAATATAAATAAAATCTGAACTTACTCAAGATGGGTGAAGGAGTTTGATCAACAAAATGGAATGAGATGGAATCTGAAGAATTGGTTGTTCGTTATTATTGATATTTTGTCCCCGTATTTGAGAAAAATCAGAGATAAAATTTTGTGTGAATATCTAAAATTAATCTCGAGAACCATATAACCACAATCTGAATTTCAATATAGTTTTGAAACCATTTTTCAATAAAAAGGTGACTTTAAGCGGAAAAAATATATTATGAACTACTATAATTCATATGGATGCGTCCTAAAGGATAATTTGAGATTAATATGCCATTTTATGTGAAAATAAAAATTATGATAGCTTTAAAACCCCATTAGTGCGCTAATCAGAATAAACTGCACTAGTCCATTTAAATAATAAGAACATCGGTGCGAAGTAGAAATAAAACATACAATTCATGTACCATGATGAAAAAAAAGGGTTCTTGTGAAAATAAACAGTTTTACACAAAGTTGTAATGTTTGTTGGGAGACTGCAACTTGAGCTAGGGTTGGAGTTGGTGCTAGGTTTTTGACTTAGGGGACCATGACGGGACGTGCAGGGGGAAGTGTTTCTCCCTCCTACAGTCAGGTAGTTACAGAAGGAAGTAAGGAAGTGGGAAAGAAGCATTTCAAAAAACCTCTGGAGAAGGTATCAGAGGCAAGAAGCAAGGGAACATTTGGAAGAAATAGACTTCAGGATCAGGAAGGGGATCAACAGGGAAAAAGTAAAGAAAAGGAGAATGGAGGCAGAAGTAAAAAACCAACTTCCATAAGGACAACTGGGGTCTGCAAACCCAAGTCGATCATTATTCCTTGGGTCATATTGAGTGATCCGGCGATACAAGTGCATAGGGATCATATGACGGAACATGCGATCATATGCACGTTCATGGGGTTATGACTGATGGAGAGGGCGTTACACGTCTGGATAAGGAGCCATTGGAAGCCAAAATGGGAAATACATCTACATTTGGGTTCTAAGGGCTTCTTCACAGTGGTGTTCACAAGCCTAGAGGACAAAGATAGAGTGTTTGAAGGGGGGCCATATTTCTATGCTGCGGCAGGACTCTACATGTGGCCATGGATGATGAACTTTGTCTCGGAAAGTGAAAAATTCACATTAGTACCGGTTTGGATCAGAATTTACTCCCTTCCTCTGGATTATTGGCTACCAGAATCCTTGAAAAAAATAGGTAACAAGCTGGGGCATTTTCTAAAGATCTCGGAGGCAACTCTGAAAGGAAAATATACCTCCTTCGCCTGAATATGTGTGGAAATGGAATTATCTAGAGCCCTTCTGAAAGTGATAATTTTAGAAGTGTATGATGAAGAATGGGTGCAAACTGTGGACTATGATCACATCCCATTTAGGTGCTGCAAATGCCATGAACATGGGCATCTATTCAGAGACTGCCCAACAATCAATATGGAAGGTAATGGGAAAACTATTGTGGATAGAGATCATGAGGGTTTCACCAAGGTTGGGGGAAAAGGGAAAGGGGGTAAATGTCCACACAAGAAGATAAATGAGGACAAACATACAAGACACAATAGTTTCAAGATCCTAAAGGAAGAAGACGGGAACAAGGATATAGTCCAGGACATGGAAAACATAACCAAGGAGTAGGACAAGGAAGATGAAATGAAGGATATCACAGTAAACGACCAGAAAAAGGATGATCTGCCAAGTTGCATGGATATTAGTAGGGACCATGAGATGACTCCAAGTGAAGTGGGAATGGAGGACCATGAACTACAGGAGATTCTAGATAGGGAAAATCTAGATCTAGAGAAATTTATGGAACAAGGAAAGAACATAGGAGTGGAATCCCTACCGAAAGAGGATTATGATAGAGTATGACAGCTCTTTCTATGGAGGTCATAATAGAAGGGAGCTAGAGTCAAAAGAAATCATGAAAGTCAGGAACCAAGTGGGGTCAAAATGATGGAGAATTCATAGGCACAATCTCCAAAGAGCTTTGGCAGGAAAAGAGGAAGAAAAAGACAGAATGAGCTGCTGAACTAATGTGGAAAACTATTGATCAACTCAGGTAAGATGAAAGATCTCACCAATTATTCCTTTACTAACCTTTCTTAATGAAGCTCACAACCTGGAATATTACAGGCATAGGAAATAGAAGGAAACAAAGAAATGTTAGTAACAAAATGAAAGAAGAAAAACCAGATATAGTTTTTATTTAGGAGACAAACTGTTCGATGGATAAGATAAGAGAAATTCATAATAAGTGGTTAATTAAGTATGAGTATCTAGAGGTTAAGGCAAATAACTCAGGGGGGGGGATTCTCACACTGTGGGATCCACAAAAATTTGGAATCCTGGATGCTGAAGCATCCTGGAACTATATTTCCTTGGTATGTCAACCTGTAGGTGATAAGGAGATATACATGATCAAAAATGTTTATGGACCTCAAAAGCAAGCAGGCAAACTCGAGCTTCTCACCTCACTGGAGGATCTAAGAGCAAGATGTCCCAATATGCCCTGGATCGTTGTAGGAGATTTAAATATGATAAGATCTCTTTCAGAGAAAAAAGGAGGTATTAGGCAGCTAGGCAGAGACTCCATGACCTTCCAAAACTTCATTATGAACATGGGACTAGTGGACACTGAAACAATAAATGGAACCTTCACATGGAACAAGAAGAGGGGAGGGGCTTCTCAAGTTTCATCCAAACTTGCTATATTTATTATTTTAGAGGACCTCCTTCTAATAGGCCTTGCCATGACAGCTTCCATTCTGCCCTTTGGAGGATCGGATCACTGGCTAGTACAGCTAGAAGCCACCTTTATGGGAACACCGAGAAACAAACCTTTCAGGTTTAAAAATGCCTGGCTCTCACACCCTGAATTCACTAGTAACATTGATAAATGGTGGAGAGAGGATTTGAACATTCAAGGCACTAAAATGTTCATGCTCCAACATAAACTTAAACATATTAAATCCAGACTTAAATCTTGGAACAAAAAGGAATTTGGTGATATCTTCAACGGAAAAAGAGAAATTGAGCAGAAGCTTTAGGAGATCAATCAGATCAACATCACAGATGGCTTCACTGAAGAGCGGTAAAAACTAACTGACTCTTTGTAGGAAGAATGGGAAGATCGATGCTTACAAGAGGAAATTTTCTAGAGGAAGAAATCAAGGATACAATGGATTAGATAGGGAGAAAGAAATACAACGTTCTTTCACAAATCCACTATGGCTCACAGGGCACACAATAGAATCACAAAGATCAAATATTCTCAAGGGATTGAGCTTGTCTCTCACAATGATATGGAATCGGTCCTTGTACAACACTTATTCAATATTGCAAACAAGCCACTGGAGAATAGATCCAAGTTCATTGACCATTTCACTCAGTATATCCCTCAACTGCTTACCAGAGAGAACAACCACAATCTTAACAGGCCAGTGTCGGAGGAGGAGGTCAGTGAAGTAATTGATGAAATGCAAAATGGAAAATCACTAGGTCCGGATGGATTCAATGTAGACTTCTTCAAAGCCTGCTGGGAAACAGTCAAACAGGATATCCTCGAGGTTGTGGAAGACTCAAGAAAATCCAAAAAGGTTCTGAAGGCTCTTAATGCTTCCTTCATAGCTCTGATCCCAAAACAGGAAAATTCCATGACTTCAGATGGTCTTCGACCCATAGCCTTATGTTATGTGGTGTATAAAATTATTTCCAAAGTAATAGCCAATAGACTCAAGTCCCTTCTACCTTCTCTCATCTCGGAGGAGAAAACAAGCTATGTGGAAGGAAGACAAATCATTAACAATATCATCCAAGCACATGAGGTGGTACACTCTCTCAAAATCAATAAACAAGCAGGTGTGATCATTTAGTTGGACCTAGCGAAAGCCTATGACAAGCTAAGCTGGTCTTACATAAGAGCAATTCTAAAAGCATATGGCTTTGACCAAAATTGGATAAGATGGGTTATGGCACTAGTCACCATGACTAGTTTTTCCATACTGCTTAATAGAGCTCCATCAAGAACCTTCACACCCTCCAGAGGACTCAGACAGGGAGATCCACTCTCACCGTTCCTCTTTTTCCTGATGATGGAAGGGCTAGGTAGAGCAATCAAAAGGGAAAATGCTGAAGGATGAATCCAGGGTATCAAAATCACCTCGAATGGAGCGACAAACACTCATCAACAATTTGTGGGTGATATAATGTTGTAGGGAGTACCCACAATCAGGGAAGCCAGAGCAATCAAAAACATCTTAAATGAATTTTCTATGGCAACAGGCACAGAGGTAAGCCTTAACAAGTCCACAGTTTTTTTCTTTAACACTAATATTGCTATTTAGAGAAACATTACTAGAATTCTTGGGTTTGAAAGGGAACAACTACCTTCCAAATATCTTGGCATTCCTCTTACTGACAAACCTCTAAGAAAGAAAGTGTGGGAGCCAATATTAAATAAACTTCAGGACAAGGTCAAAAAATGGACATGCAGGTCACTCAATTTGGCAGGGCACCTTGTGCTCACACAGGCGGTCTTGCAGGCCATTCCCATTTTCATGTTTTCAGCTCTTCCTACTCCTCAAGGCATTAAGCAGCAGATAAGGAGCATACAAAGGGAATTTCTATGGGGCAGAGGGGAAGAGAAAAATAAGTGGGCTTTAGTAGCCTGGGACAATATTTGCAAGCCCAAAAGCCATGGCGGCTTGGGGCTTCATGATCCTAATACCCTCACCAGAGTTTTGGGAGCTAAGCTTTGGCGGAGATGGATCAAGGAGTTGATTGCTCCCTGGGTTAATATTTGGAAAAAAAATATGCCAAGTATTGGCAGGAGAAGGATCACATTAGAATGTCAGGGCAAATCAAGGGCTCCCATATTTGGAACCTTGCTTGGGAAAGTAAAAGTATTGCTCAACAACACTGTTTCTAGGAAATCCGAGCAGGGGACCTTGCTCGATTTTGGGAGGACAACTAGGAACAGGAACCCAACCTTTATAGGGATGAATTAGTAGCTCTCAAGAGTGACATAGATAGAAAAGATATGTTTTTGGTAAAAGACGTCTGGGAACAGGGAAGGAATAATGGAAAATGGAGGAATTGGAAGGATCTAGGACACAGTGATGAGAGTCCTCTGAAGGCCCAGGCAAATGCTCTCACCCAGGATCTAGAGCATAGAAGGATTTTGGTTTCCTCCTCACCTGACCAATTAAGATGGGGAAATAACACCGAAGGTAACTTTACCCTCAAAGAGGCTAAATAGGAAGTTATAGGATTTAACTATTTGAATCCTGATCAAGTCTGGAAGAAACAATGGCAAAGACCTCATTGGATGAAAATAAAGTTATACATCTGGCTAGTGCATCAAAGGAAGATCTTAACTTGGGAGAATCTCCTAAAGAAAGGCTTCATTGGTCCTTCCAAATGTTACCTCTATGGCTCACATGAGGAGACGATGGAACACCTTCTCAACCTCTGTCCTTTCACCTCCAAGGTGTGGGACTAGGTGGCCTCAATCTTTAGACAGACTGATAGGGATAGTCTCAACATATCCAACACTTTGAAGAACTGGAGGAGGAACTTTCAGGGAATGATATTATTAATAAAGCTTGGATTATAGTTCCAAGCTTTGTCATCCGGAATGTTTGGAAAGAGCGCAACAGTCAGATCTTCAAAAACAAAACAAGCAAGCCCCAACAAATAATTGATCAAAATGTAAGGCAGCTCAAAGACACAGTAAGAAGCTTGTTGAGGACACTTCCTAAGGATCCTCTTCTGCCCCAAGAGGAGAGTATTATCCTTCATTTGGGTCTCCAGTCCATAAGTCCCCGGGGAATAATAAAGGGAGTGAACCAAATAAATACAGATGTTAACATTTGGAAGCCTGCTCCTTACAATTTCTTAAAGGTTAATATAGGTGGAGCATCCAAGGGAAACCTAGGATTAGCTGGCTTTGAGGGTTCCATAAGAGATGATCATGTGCAAATAAATAAAATCTTCCATGGCCATTTGGGGAAGGCCACTAATAACATGGATGAGCTCATGAAATTAGAGCAATGCTTGGAAATCCTAGTGGTTTCAAATTCACATAATGATATAATTGAAGCAGATTTGGAATTGATTATTAGAGCAGCCAAGAAAAAATGCAATGGAACTTCTCCAGATAAAGTGTCAAAGCATTGGAAGCTTTTGTAGGTCTTTCACCGTATCTACTCCCACCTGCAAACTCTAAAAACTGTTAGATTTATCCATGTGAAAAGGAAAGCTAACATGTTAGCAGATCGTTTGGCGAATGAAGGAGTCGTCAACGGGGACAAGGATTCTTGGTATGCTTGGGACTTGTTATCTATAGGAAACCTATGGGAATATTGTCTCTGCTAGGTGAACAAAGATACAAAAATATGGATTAACAGGATGAATCGAAGGGATTCTAGAGACAGGCGGGAGGATGGAGAACCCTCTGCCATTTTTGGTTTTGGCTGCATTCCAAAGCTCTGATTTCTTTCGGTTGGATGGTGAAAGGACTAACTTGGGAAGTATCACAGGTTTGGTCATCCATTTTCATTTTGCTTGGATAGTGTTTGAAAGAGAATCTGGGTGGAAGGTTCAAGAACTGCCCGCTGGACTGGATTAATGGTTATCGCTTGGCGAAAAAGCGTGCATGCTTTTCTGCAAGAAAATCGATTCAAAACCACAAGTGGTATATCGGGCAGGGTCTGAGTGGTTTCTGGTTTTTGGAGGTTGGCCCCCGATTCCACTCTTCATGTGACACATTGTGGCGAGAGGTGAGAGAAAACCACCCTCATCAGGTGGTTAACCCTTGCGCTTCTCGTCCACCCAATATCTACGAAGACCGTTGGATCTAAGTCGGGAGATCAACGATGAAGATTTGTTCATGTTAGTTGGTTTGGTGTTTCATACCCAAAAAAGTTTAGGGTGCTATGCCTAAAGTTTTCGTTGAGTTTGTAAGAAAGTTTTAAGTGTGGTTTATTATGGGATTTCTTGTGGACCCTCGGCGGGTCATTTGGCTTTTGTGGGCCTCGGTTCTATGGACTCGTCTTCCAAGGAGTTCAAGGTTTCGCTTGGTGCACGTCAGTACTACCAGATGGTCTATTGCTTGCTTTTTTCCCCTATTTGTTAGGCTGAATCTCCCTGGTTTTTCTTATTTAGGGTTCTCTTGGTTTTGGGTGCATGGTTCGGTTTATGCCTGCCCTGCTATTTGTTAAACTCTCATAGAGCGGGTACGGCCTCATGTAAATTATGTATTATTGGCTAGTTTAATAGAAGGTCCTACTCTTACTTGATAAAAAAAAAAAATAAGCACACCGGTGCGTTTAAGTAATACCCGCACCGGTTTATGGCATTCCAAAAAAATAAAAAAATAAGTTATCATATCAGTTCTCTTTCACATAAAAATGCATCGATATATTTAAATAAGAAACAACATCGGTACACAGATTTTTCCTGAATTTTGGAAAATAAGAACGAATTACACCGTCTCGGTGCTCTTTTAAAGATATATCACATTGTTGCATTAAAAACAAAATAATTGCACCATTTCGGGATTTTGAAAAGAAACAAAATTTAATCATGTTAGTGCGTTGAAAAAATATGGTTCCCTGGAAATGTCGGTGCACTTTTTATATAAATGCACTGGTCCGCTTGAGTATCAAACGCACCAATGTGCGGAGAAATTGAATTAAAAAAGCGTGATTTTTTTTCCTTATTTTTAAAATTTAAAAAACGAGCGGCAATTGATTTTTCAAAATATAATTTCATAAAGTCTTTTAACTAGTAAAAATTTATTCACCATTTCATTATTTTACCCAAAATTTCAAGGCAGTGATTTGCAAGAGAGATATACCACTGTGTAGCAACAACAAATTACTTTGGAGCAGTAGAAATATTCAGAAGATCAGAAGCTAAAAGGTATGGCGATTCACTCAAAAACCTACATAATAAGTTTTAAATTTTATTGTTTATTTTACTATTAAAAAAATATACAATTTATGTTAGGGTTTAATTAAAAGAGAGATTATTTGCGAAAGAATATCATATCAGAGTTGCAAAATATTTTGGATCCGTCGAAATATCAAAAGTTGAAAGGCATGGTGACTCACTTAAAACCCTTGATAGCAAGAATCTTAAATTTTATAGTTAAAATATTTCACAATTTCTGTTAGATTTATTCACAATTAAAAAAAAATAAGAATAAAATAAAATAAAAAATTAAAATAAAAATAAAATTAAAATATAATATAAATAAAAATTAAAAAAGAGTAATAATAATAAATTAATAAAATAATAATAATAAAAATTAACAAAAAAAAATTGATAATGAGAAAAATAACTAGTAATTTTTTTTACGATCTCTATTCCTAAAATAAAAATAAAAAAATTCAATACTTACCTTAAACCCTTGCTTCTTCCTACAAAATTTCACATTAGGGTTTAACTTTTTCTACCACTTCATAATTAGGGTATTTCAATTTCGGCATTTTAGATTTAATGAGTTTGTGTACTTACTATATATAGGGTGTCTGACATATAAAATAGGGAATCACTTATTGAATTATATCCAAACCTTGTCAGTCCTCTCCATTTTTTTAAAAAATGGGTATATGTTGTGTGGTGTGTCATCTATAACATAACGCATGAGAGCTATTTGAGTAATACAATGCACTGATAAATTATAACACTTTTTATTCTATCTAGTCTGTTCATCGTTGCTCCCAGTGTAATATAATGCATCGACACACCTATTCCTAATAGCAGCGTTAAATCATTGTGGTGCGTTGAGCCTTACAATTTGCGTCGTTGACCCTCTCCGATTTTAAAAAATGGATATATGTTTTGCGGTGTGCCTATGTAAGTTAAATAACACACCGGTGCTGCCTGAGTAACACAACACGCTGGTATATTATAACGCTTTGGATTTTGTCGAGTATTTTCATCGTTGCTCTCAATGTAATATAACACATTGACTCGCTCATTCATAATAGTACTGTTAAATCATTCCGCTACTTTTAGCCTTACAAATCGCATTGTCAACCCTCTCCTTTTTAAAAAAAATGTATAATTGTTGCTTGGTGTGCCCTCTATAATATAATACATCGGGACTACCATAGTACTTCAACGCACTGGTATATTTTAACGCTTTCGATTATTTCCAATCTGTTCATTGTTGCTCCCATTGTAATATAACAAACTGACACATTTGTTCCTAATATCACCATCAAATCAGTACGATGTGTTTATCCTTACAAATCACACCATCCTAATTTAAAATTAATTTTCCATGACGACATTGAACAATTAAAAGCTCAGTGCATTTAATCTTATAAACGCACCGATGCATTCATTCAGATAAATGCACTGGTTACCGAAGTTTTTTTGGCTTAAAATTATTTGATTTATTTGTAAAATATATCTAATTGATTCTGTATTAAATGATACATGTTGTGTATTGATAAAAAAATGTCTTAGAAGGTCTTAAGTAACAAAAACACCGATCGACACAACGACAACATATAAAAAAATCAGAGAAGGCAAGTTTGTTGTAAATTCTTTACAAATTAATATGTTTGAACTATATGTAAGTTTAACTAATATTTATTTATTAATATGTGTCATGCAAACCTGCAAAATGAATAAGGTTAATAAGATTATTTATAATTTAAGTGCAGAAGAGCGTAAAATCCTAATAGAAAATTTGGATCAAGTGAATGAAAAAATACTATTCAACATGAGTTTTTTTTTTAAATTTTCATTAATAATATACTTAAGAATATTAGATAGCATGTTTCAAACAATCTATTAATTCATATATGTTTAATGTTCTACAAGGAGCAACAACGAAGTAAAATATAAATGTCATTTTAAAAAAAAGAAAAATTATGGAACATGTAAATGACGATGAATTAGTCTTTAGCTCATTTGGAGTGGTGCTGGATGTTAATAAAAGGGCGAATTTTTTTACAGAATATGAGGGATCTAGTGGAACGAATGTATGGACGTAATTTCCACTTATAATACAAAAATTAGTGTAATGATTCTAAGAACAAAATTATATTTAAACTACAAGAAACATTTCTAGAGCAATGGTCAATGAGACATGTCAGACTTGCAATAGAAAAAACACACAACAACAAAAAAAATCATTTAAAAGGTAGTATTCATAATTGTATAAAATGATTTTCTAGAATTATATGTATATCTTACTACAAACCATTAATTTATTAATATAGATTTTGTTATATTTAGTTTTCATATATGATTATAAAAATCATTTATTATTTTTTCAGGAAGATTATGAAAATCTCAAATGATCAATGCACTGATATACAAAACATGCCAATAGGAATGTCCAAAAAAGTGTATAAGAAGATGGTCAAATAAATGGACATAATTGCATCACAGGAAGAGTGTTGGAAATAATACTAAGAGGGGGGGGGGGGGTGAATCAGTATTATCAAATTCTTTTCGATAAATTTAATTTATTCTTCAGATGTTGACCATTAATTTGAATGTCAGTACCATATAATAATGAACATGAACAAGAAAAAACAGACAATCACACCAAAGAACACCAGATATAAGGTGGAAACCCAATGTGGGTGAAAACCACCCGCTGCAATGTGTCTCGATCTTCTTTCAATTAGAAACTTATTTTACAATGATTATGTACTGGTGTAGTCCTTTACCAATATGTAGGCTGCAACCTGCAGAGAGCTACAACCCTCTCTCGTTTTCCAGTCTCTCATGGAAGGGAGCTACAACCCCCTTAGCTCTTGTACTAGCTGAGTTACTAGTACATAGGTGCTGACCTTCTTCTTTTCTTCCAAGGACCACGTTTCATTAATTTTCAGACTGCATCCATGAACATCAAATAATCATCAAGTACATGTGAATCAACCAATCTCCTTTTACTATCAACTAATGAATCAGCCAATAGCCTCTCAGACTGTAGTAACCAGAAAATAAATACAAGTAATCTAAACCTAGAACTCTGCAGCAATAGACAAAAGGCAGCCAAAAAATATTTCAAGAAAAGTCCGCAACTTCACCAATAGAAACCTGCAAATATGCGTTGTTCTTCTGTGTCTAGACTGCACAGCTCCGCACCTGCACTGTCTACCCGACAACGCACCTCCGCACCTGATCAGTCTACTGCACTACATACCTCTGGACCTGCGCCTTCTGCTGCTCTGCGTACCTTCACACCTGATCCATCTACAGAGCTACGTACCTCCGCACCTGCGCCTTCTGCTGCGTTGCATACCTTCACACCTGCGCTGTGGATCGCCTGCGGACTTCCGTATAGAGCCAAGTTATCAGTCCTCCAATGTGCCACTGACTGTCGGATCCACAGATTTGATCATGCACCAAAGAGATCACGACCTATCAATAGATCCGCCTTACAATTTACAGTTTTCACCTTGATTTAGATCTAGCTTTTCAAACCGATCCCCCAAAATTTCAGATCTTAAGATATTCAATTTTCACGAGTGTCTAGCCAAATGATCTGCTTTCCTTTTTATAGGCAAGCCCTTACTCAAACCATGGATCAAAACCATAGAAAACCAATACAAGGGACCCAAAACCGGGGTTCAATAATTTAGATGCTATACCACGGACCAAAACCATAGGATCATGTACTTCGGACTAAATACCATGGATCAATCATAAAAATTCCCACGTGCGCGCGCTTCTCTGCATTGAAGTGAGTGAATTTGATGCCCGCACCTTTTGTTCGGAGTACCTGCGGGTATGTTCGCACTTCTTGTTCGGGGCACCTGCGAGTCCGTAGCTTTTGTTAAGCGCACCTGCGGGTATCTCATTTTCTATCATTTTGAGAGCCTGAACAGTGATTTGCCACTTGAGTGAGTTGCCATCAAGGACAACACCTGTGCCATAGCGCCAAACTTGAATCATAATGCCAACAATCTCCCCCTTTGGACTTGATGGCAACCCCAAGATCCTCAAAGTCATTCTCCCCCTTTGTCATCAAGGGCAAAGGGTTATGCTCCCCCTAAGAACATTCTGAAAACTCTGCTCTGCTGTGCTGATCATGCTCCCCCTGACTGTAGGCCAGATCTGTAAAAGAAATTTTCTTCAAGAAGAACCATAATCCACCATACACCATAAATGACCTTGACAAAAGAGATATAAGACATAGAGACAAAACATTAGCAACAAAACTGATGGTTTAACCCCAAAATTCAAGAGACAATAAATCAAAACCAAACAAAAGCAAACCAGAGAAAAAACATTCAAAGGACTTCTCCCCAGTGGAGTCACCAACTTGTAATGCAGGAAAGTGTTCCCTCTGCAACCCCTCTAGCCGTGATCAACATCCATGTTCTCCTTCTATACTTTCTCCTTGAAGATCGTGTACAATAATGCCAACAATGTATTATTAGAAGAATATAGGCTCCCCCTGAACCTGTGCCAGATGGTCTTTGACCAATCCAAAAACCAACGAATGTACGCATATACCCCATATCAAACTCGCGTACAACCAACAATCTCTAAAACAGATAAGATTCAACAACAAGATGAAGCATCAACTACCCCCAGCTTTTGCCTGAGGTATTCAAAGGTCTCCCTGGGCAGTGGTTTGGTGAGTATATCAACAACTTGTTCCTTAGACGGAACATACTCCAACTTGACCTTTTGTTCAAGCACTTGTTCCCGAAGAAAATGATATTTGATAGGTATATGCTTGGTCTTTTAATGCATGACTGGGTTCTTTGAAATGCTGATAGCACTTGTATTATCACATAGGATGGAGATAGGTGGAGTACAAGTGATTTGATAATCCTGCAAAGTTTGCATCATACAAAGAAGTTGTGTGCAACAAGATGCAGCTGCCACATACTCTGCTTCAGCTGTAGATAAAGCAATTTAACTCTATTTATTACTGAACTAAGATACTAATCTGGAACCCATGAAGAATGCACCTCCACTAGTGCTTTTTCTGTCATCCACGCTTCCGGCCCAATCTGCATCTGTATAAGCATGAAGTGTGAGATTTGTATCTCTAGGATACCATAAGCCATAGTTTTGAGTTCCTTGAAGGTACTTGAAGATCCTCTTAACTGCCTAAAGATGAGTTTCCTTTGGATTGCATGAAATCTTCCAACTATTCCCACTACATGCATGATGTCTGGTCGGGTACCTGTTAAATAAAGCAGACTTCCAATCATGGATCTATAGGTTGGTTGATGCACTGCTGCTGATTCATCATTTGCACTGAGGCTGCATCCTGTAACCATAGGGGTACATACTGGTTTCGAATCTTCCATGCCATATTTCTTCAAGATCTACTTGAGGTACTTGGTTTGAGATAAAAAGATACGCCTTCATTTTGTTGGATTTGTAGACCAAGAAAATATGTCATCTCTCCTAGCAAAGACATTTCAAATTCTTTCTTCATTACCAAGGCAAAGTTTTGACTCATAGCTTCTTCATTACTGCCAAATATAATATCATCTACATACAAAACAAGTATTAGGAACTTGTCATTTTCAATTTTTATATAAAGATTGCTATCTGCTGATCCTTTTGAAAAACCTTGTTGATGAAGGTATTTGTCCAACCGATAATACCAAGCCCTTGGAGCCTGTTTGAGACCATAGAGAGCCTTTTTTAGTCTGCATACAAGATTTGGATCATTCCCAAGGATGAAACCATCTGGTTGCTCAATGTACACTTCTTCTTCTAAGTCTCCATTCAGAAAGGCTACTTTCACATCCATTTGAAATACTTTGAACTTCTGAAAGCTAGAGAGAGCAAGGAACATTCTGATGGCCTCAAGTCTTGCAACGGGAGAAAATTTTTCTTCAAAGTCTATTCCTTCTTGTTGAGTATACCCTTTACAAACAAGTCTGGCCTTGTTTCTAATTACTTCCCCATTTTCATTCAACTTGTTTTTGAAGATCCATTTTGTCCCTGTGACATTCTTATCTTTTGGTCTAGGAACCAACTCCCAGGTGTTGTTCTTTTCGATCTGCTCAAGTTCTTCATCCATTTCCTTGACCCAGCATTCATCTTTGCATGCCTCTCTTACATTTTGTGGTTCAGTGGAGGAGAGTAATGCCAAATAGCTTGAAGCTTCTGCAATTGTTCTTCTTGTTTGTATGCCTGCCACCTTTTGCCCCAAAATTTGAGATTCTAGATGATTCTTTTGAACATACCTGGATGGAGTCTTTTCTTCTATTCTTATCTGTTCCTCTGGTGCCTCATGGGTTTCTTCTTCATCATGAATCTGATTTGATGGTGATGGATAGTCCTCATCATCTTCGAAGTCTTCAGATCTTACTTCCCTGGGAGTGTTTTCTTTTTCATCCACTACTACATCAATGCTGTCGACAATTGTTCCAAGCCTTTTATTGTAACATTTGTATGCTTTGCTGTGAGGAGAATAACCAAGGAGAATGCCTTCATCTGCTGTAGGTTCAAACTTCCCAAGATTTTCATCATTATTTTTAATATAGCATTTGCTTCCAAAAATTTTGAAATGTTTTACCGAAGGAGTCTCACCGTACGAGAGCTCATGAGGAGTTTGAGTGCTGTTCACCTGAATATTTGTCTTGTTGAGAATAACAACTGCAACAAATGCGGCTTCACCCCAGAAGGTTGCGAGAGTTCCAGACTCATCAAGCATAGCACGAGCCATTTGTTGAACCGTTCTGTTCATCCTTTCTACCACTTCATTTCGCTGAGGAGTCCTAGCTATAGAGAATTCCCTTCTTATTCCATGTTCTTCAGAAAAGTCGAAAAATTCATTCGAAGTAAAATCCCCACCTCTATCACACCTGATGCATTTGATTTTGTGATCTGATTCATTCTCCACCAAGGCTTTGAATGATTTGAAATTTTCAAAGGCTTCATCTTTGACCTTCATAAGTCCTAACCAACACATCCTGGAAAAGTTGTCAATGAATAATATGAAATATTCTTCTCCTTGAGGTGACCTTTTCCTAGATGGGCCACATACATCAGTATGGACAAGTTCAAGTGGCCTGCTAGCTGATCCTTCCTTCTCAGGGAAGTTAGTTCTGGTTTGCTTACCAAACTGACATGATTTGCAAATTGTATTATCTGGAATTCTGGTGTCTGGAAGACCACGAATTGCCTGGTATTTACATGCTTTCCTTATCTGTGAGAAGCTAAGATGCCCCAATCTTCTGTGCCATAACCAGTGTTCATCGTTCTTACTTAGATAGCATTGATGTTGTCCTTCTTTGAATATGTATAAATTATTTGGAGTCCTTACGCCTTTGATCACTATTTTTCATGTATCAAGATCATGAACACTACATCCATTTGATCGAAATATTACCTCTGTTCCTTGATCACACATCTGACTGACACTCAACAAATTATGCTTTAACCCATCAACATACATAACATTTCCAGCTTTGACCTTTTCTTTCAACTGAACAAAACCTTTACCTTTTATGAGCGTAGGGGTGTCATTTCCAAAAGAGACCTTCTTCTCCTTCCCTATGGCACTATATGACTGGAGTTTTTCCTTATCACCTGTCATGTGTTTCGAACAACCACTATCAATGTACCATTGATTTTCTTTCCCTTCTGCATATAAAGCTATACCACATCTCTCTGGTTGTGGTTCCTTCATTCTCCATGTTTTGACACTTGAGGCTTGCTCTTTCTGAGTTGTCTGCCAAAAACTGCTCCTGCATTCAGAATCTTCATGACCGAAGTTGTTACAAATAGAGCATTCTATTTCATTTTCAAGAGCAGAAAAGTTATTGTAGGTTCTGATCTCAGACATGCTCCTTTGTTTTTGAGCTTCTCTAGTCATGATTGTCTTATAGGCAACACACTGAGCTGCTTTGTGACCAAAATTATGACAAGAAAAACATTGGCCATTGAATAAACTCCTGCGGTTATCAAATCTGTCAACCAACCGATTGTAGTTTCTACTGACATCCATTCTTGAGGCAAATTGGGAAGATTTTACCTGTGGCTGGTTGTAGCTTCTGTTCATCCTTAAGGCGGATAGCCCCTGATTTACCTGGTAGTCTTTGTTCATTCTTGAGGTAAATTGTCCCTGATTTACCTGGTGATTTTTATTTGACCTTTGCTCACACCTCCTTGCTGCATCAAGATAACTTTTGGAGGTGGATGGTTGCTACGCTTGAGATGCTTCTTCATTATACCCCAGACCTGTCTTGATTAGTGGAGAATGTTGTACATTGATAATCTCATCCAAAGTTTATGATCCTTTAACAAATCTAAGATTAAGAGCTTTTGTTTTCTCAATCTCTTTTCTAAGACCAACAATTTCACATTCTAACTTTTCATGAAGCTTTTCCTTTTCAGCAAGTTGGAATTGAAGATTATCAATGATCACATTCTTCTCTTGTAAACATATTTTGAGTCTAAAGTTTCTTCATAAAGACCTTCTTCATCTATAGCATCCATAAAATCATCATCTTCAAAATCCATTAAGAGTCTATAATTGTTACCTTGTTCATCTTCGTCACTATTTGAAAGTCCATCACTGTCTTCATGAGTGTAATAACTTTTCTTATTCTGTTTCTTGTTCCATCTGACAAGTTCCTTACCATTATCAAGGTTGTCTTTATGTGGACACCTTGCAGCATAGTGACCAACTCTTCCACAAGCAAAGCATTTGAAAGGTAACTTACCTTTGAATCTTCCAGCACCCCGTTGAAGGTTCTTCACAAAATTTGATTCTTCGTCTTCTTCTGATAGATGTCCTGACTCATAGTAATCTCCTTTGCCTAAAGCCTTGAAAGCAGCTTCTCTTCTGTTTGATGGTCCTCCTTTCCTCATTTCGTAAGTGGTCAAAATTCTGTGCAGCTGTGACATAGTGAGGTTTCATAGATTCTCTTTGTCTTCTATAGCAGAAACTTTAGATTCAAATTTAGGGGACAAGGATCTTAGAACCTTTTCAACCACAACAACCTCTTTTACTTGTTCACCCAAGTTTTTCATACAATTAACAATCTCATCTACACGAAGGAAATAGTTAGCCACACTTTCATCATTGTGCATTCTGAGATTTTCATACTGAATTCTAAGGGTTTGAAGTTTTGCTCATTTTACCTGTTCATCTCCTTCATAACTCAGAACAATCTTGTCCCATATTTCTTTTGCGGATTTATACTGCATAACCTTGACGAATTCTGATTGAGATAGACATCCTAATAGAGTATTAACAACCTTTGCATTTGTTTCATATTGCTTCTTACCAGCCGGATCTGTAGGTGTTGCTGACAAAAAGGTGTACCCTGTATCTATGATATCCCAGACTTCTGTACCAAGAGATTGAAGATAGGCAGTGACTCTTACCTTCCAATATACGAAGTTTGTCCCATCAAAAATCGATGGCCTGATTGATGCTTCCCTCTCATAGTTGTTCATGATGATAGATCTTCCTTCAAGCGATCAAGCTACTTCTGAAGGACCTGCTCTGATACCAATTGTTGGAAATAATACTGAGAGGGGGGGGTGAATCAGTATTATCAAATTCTTTTCAATATTCCTTCTAGATTTATAATTTAATTTATTCTTCAGATGTTGACCATTAATTTGAATGTCAATACCATATAATAATGAACAGGAACAAGAAAAACAGACAGTCACACCAAAGAACACCAGATATAAGGTGGAAACCCAATGTGGGTGAAAACCACCTGCTGCAATGTGTCTCTATCTTCTTTCAATTAGAAACTTCTTTTACAATGATTATATATTGGTGCAATCATTTACCAGTACACAGGCTGTAACCTGCAGAGAGCTACAACCCTCTCTCGTTTTCCAGTCTCTCCTGGAAAGGGAGCTACAACCCCCTTAGCTCTTGTACTAGCTGAGTTACTAGTACGTAGGTGCTGACCTACTTCTTTTCTTCCAAGGACCACGTTTCATTAATTTTTAGACTGGATCCATGAACATCAAATAATCATCAAGTACAAGTGAATCAACCAATCTCCTTTTACTATCAACTAATGAATCAGCCAATAGCCTCTCAGAATGCAGTAACTAGAAAAGCAATACCAGTAATCTAAACTCAAAACTCTACAGCAATAGACAAAAGGAAGCCAAAAATTATTTCAATAA
This sequence comes from Pinus taeda, assembly GCA_000404065.3. Lineage (NCBI taxonomy): Eukaryota > Viridiplantae > Streptophyta > Pinopsida > Pinales > Pinaceae > Pinus > Pinus taeda. Next base: position 237,465 of record APFE031455383.1, read on the forward strand.
AAGTTCGCAACTTCACCAATAGAAACCTGCGAATATCCGCAGTTCTTCTGTGTCTAGACTGCGCAGCTCCGCACCTGCACTATCTACCCAACAGCGCACCTCCGCACCTGATCAGTCTACTGCGCTGCGTACCTCCGCACCTGCGCCTTCTGCTGCTCTGCGTACCTTCGCGCCTGATCCGTCTACTACGCTGCGTACCTCCGCACCTGCGCCTTCTGCTACGCTGTGTACCTCTGCACCTGCGCTATGGATCGCCTGCAGACCTCCGTATAGAGCCAAATTATTAGTCCTCCAATGTGCCACAGATCTGATCATGTGCCAAAGAGATCATGACCTATCAATAGATCTGCCTTACAATTTACAGTTTTCACCTTGATTTAGATCTAGATTTTCAAACCGATCACCCAAAATTTCAAATCTTAAGATATTCAATTTTCACAGTGTCTAGGCAATTGATCTCTTTCCTTTTTATAAGCACGCCCTTACTCAAACCATGGATCAAAACCATAGAAAGCCAATACAAGGGACCCAAAACTAGGGTTCAATAATTTAGATGTTATACCACGGACCAAAACCATAGGATCATGTACTTCAGACTAAATACCATGGATCAATCATAAAAATTCCCATGTGCGCGCGCTTCTCTGCATTGAATTGAGTGAATTTGACGCCCGCACCTTTTGTTCGGAGTACCTGCGGGTATGTCCGCACTTCTTGTTCAGGACACCTACGGGTCCGCAGCTTTTGTTAAGCGCACCTGTGGGTATCTCATTTTCTATCATTTTGAGAGCCTAAATAGTGATTTTCCACTTGACTGAGTTGCCATCAAGGACAACACCTGTGCCATAGCGCCAAACCTAAATCATAATGCCAACAGGAGAACCATCCAGAGAAGCCAGAAAAAGAACCAGGTAAGTTAAGAGACTTGTGTAGGATGCAAGGGAGAATGTGGGTGCTCCTTCAAATAAACACATGCAGAGAAGGTCACTTGATCGATACACTGGCTACATGGATCTAATAAATGAGCTTGTAGAGACTAAGCCATCCTCTTTCGAGGAAGAAGTAGAGAAACCTATATGGGTTAATGCAATGGTGGAGGAACACAAATCCATTGTAAAGAATAGTGTTTGGGAAGTAGTCCCAAGGCCAGAAGATAAATTAGTTGTGGGTTCGCGATGAATCTTCAAGGTGAAGCAGGAAGCAGATGGAAGCATAGATAAGTACAAGGTTAGATTTGTGGCCAATGGGTACTCTCAAGTTGAGGGAATTATGTTATGAAACCAGCTCAAGAAAAGATAGAAAAGATAGATCAATGCCTTAGAATTCAGCCTCTTCGAGGGGGCAACCTCCTTTACATTACATAAATGAACAATTCTTGGATGATACAAATTAAAAGACCTACTT
>APFE031455390.1:3299-46271 GCA_000404065.3 Pinus taeda
TTGTCCCACAAAGCCTTTGCCATAGCTTCCCCTGATACATTCAGCAATACTGAATCTGAGACACACAATCGTATTGTGATCTTTGCCTTCCGATCCAACTTCTTCCATTCTTCATCGGTCACTCTCGTTGGTTTAGTACCTAGGTCTATCATGATCAACTGATCTTTATCCACCAACAGATCTTTCATCTTAACTTTCCACAACTCAAAACTCTAACCATTAAATTTCTCGATCTCTATCTTTCCACCACTCGCCTTCTTCCTTCACCACCAGAATCGATCTCACAGATCTCCCACTGAACAGGATCTACCGAAGGCCCGAGTGAAACCCCTAAGAAACAAAGGCGTCCCCTTGAAGCCAAAGATAGCTCTGATACCAAATGTAGGTTTTAACCTCGTAAATAGATTACCTGCATATTAATTCTAAAACACAGAAAATAAACAATGTGAGATCATAACACATAAAACACATACATAGAGATATTCCCCTGGATCCCAAAACCGGGACTACCAGCTTGATTTTTCATTATTTTCCTTTCAATGTTACAATATATATTTATACATGCCGAAGCATCCAATACCATAGACCAAAAACCATCGGGTCCAATACCATGGACCGAAAACCATTGCATCCAAAAACATGTGTGAAAATCATGCACAAAACCATAGGTGGGTCCACTCAACCTAACATAGCGCCCAAAACCAAAATTTTCCGGGGCGCTGCCTGAGACCCCATAAAGTGGGGTGACGAGTGCCCTTCAAACCCCCTATTAACTACGTGGAAAGAATATAACACATCCCAACAACTTTTTATGGTCTATAACAATTGTTATCATCCTATTGTTCTCCCTAGGATTAGTACCTCTGAGTCATTATGTTGTTGGAATTTTCTTGGTCCTTTATCACTCTTTTTCCCAATGTTATGCCCCAACTGCATGCATCCTATATTATGCATGTATCATGCATAAGCCAAGATATGTGCAGTTGGTGTATAACACTGGGAAAAACAGTGGTCAAGGCCGATAAAAGGTCAAGAAAGTAATGAATTATAGGTACTAACCATAGGGAGAAAAATATGTCAATAACAAGAGTTCCTCCCATCTATCCAATATTTTTTTGCTAATTAAAACTTCGTTTCTAATTTCATGCTTGCACACTTTTTATAAAAGAGGGCTTTTTAATCCCCTTTCTTTTGCTATTGAATTTTTTCGGTTTCTTGGACACCCATCCTTTATAAATTTACTATTTTTTCTTGCTTTGGTTAAAGCACATTTTTTTCTTTTCTAATGCTCTCATCCATTGGTTTTTCCTGATCAAATTCAATTCTTTCTCTCTATGGGAAAGGTAAACAACTAACAGATCTTTGGATCTTTTCTCTTTCTTCTTCCAACTATGAAACTTACCTTAACAGAATCATGAATTTGCTAACATAGCCATCCATGGTGAGTTGTCCTAAGCTTGACTTATGGAACTCCTTGTATTTCTCATCGAAATACCTTTGAGTTAAAAACATCTTTTTAAATTCCTTTCTAAATAATTTCCAAGTTAAATATCTGCTTTGAATCCTTTCAACATTTTTTTTTTCTTCCCACCATAAGGATATCTTAGTAGTCAACTGGTAGGTGACCAAACTTTCCTTAATATTACTTGGATCATTGTAAACTTCAAATTATTTAGACATATTCAAGAGTCATGCCTCTACTCCTTCAGATTTGCAATACAAATTGGGAGGTTTGGTTTTCTTTTATTCTCCCTAGAACTGAGAAGATGATTTTATTTTTTTGGATGAATAAATGATGCTACTTGATTTATGTTCCTCTCTATTAGAAGCCAGTTTGTCACATTATCCAAAAAGGCCTACAAAGTAGATCAATCAATATCCATGAATGCTTTTCCATAATACCTTTCCAAAGCCCTAAGCATTAATTTTCTAAAAAGTACGAGTTTATTAGTTTATCTCCTTAAAAACCATATTTTTAGGGCTAGCGAACCCTATCCTCTTCCTCATTGACATTGGGTGCAAGTTGCATAATTGAGCATTAGAATTGACTAACACATGTTGCTCCATTCTGGAGGTGTGTTGATTCTAGAAAATTGGGAAAAATAAAAAGTTATCTTGAATCTTCTCCTTCATAAGATTCTATGGTGGATTTAACTATTTACTATAGATAGATATCTCGAGTTCCTATCTATTCCTATCTTGGAGACCTTATCTATTATACCTTGACCTTATCCTCCCTCATAAGTGGATCTCAAGCCTAGAATGGTAAATCCTAAACTACCATGTTTACACTATAAATTTACTCCCTCCAATGGAGTTGGTGTTGGCTTTTGGAGATTGCTAGTGCCTCATGTGCTTGCTTTGAGCTTAAGGAAACCGTCATTCATTTTCTCTAGGGTTGAGTGTGAAGGCTTTCTTTCTGATAAGGAAGGACAATTCAATATGGGAGGCACATATCCAAATGTAACTTCTAGATATGGTTTTAACTCTCTCATTTATTATTAATACAAAAAGAATCCTGTTTTCCTATACTTGTGTTATGATTATGGTCTTATATTTCAATGCCATGTTGACTCATTGAATGAAGATATTTGATTATGCTATGTTGATGTTGTATCTTTTTTTCTTGTTTTAGTGATTGTTGTGGGTTACATGGAGATCAAATTTGAACTTACAAGTGACGAAGAGAGAAGGACTTGCTATGAATTCCAAGTAGGATCATTTTCCTTATTCCAATCTCTTTAAGGAAAGTATTTATTATTTTGCCCTTTGTTGTTATAGATCATACCATGAGATATAGGGAATTAATTTTTTTCCACATAAGTTAAATTCCATATAACAAATTGGAAGCCAAATTGGGGAACGATATTTTCCCTCAGTGGTCTCCTTGACCTTAGCATCTTTTCACCTGTCAAAGAGACCTTACTTGACTTATTCAAATAATGATTGACCTTAGGAAAATATATTTTTGAGCTTGGTTGGATTTCTTCTGTTGTGTTTTCACCAAAATAGCCATAGCACATTCCCTATTCTGAGACAAAGCGCCCTAGTGCATATCTTTCTTCTTTGTACTTGCATTACAGTGCACTGGTTCTTGTTCTACACCCGCACTGATCGTGTAGGAAGAAAAAATCTACATTCCTTTGCCTCTCTCTTTGCTATGCTTTCATCTAATAGGTTTTCCGTATGTCTCTGAGTTTGCTTCTACCTTTGAAAACCATAATTATGTTTGCTTTTGATTTTATTATCCTTTTATGAGAATTTGTTTGGATTTTTCTTTGTTCTTATCAATTAGGTCTTTTGTGAACATTTTTCTTGATCATTTATTGGCTTGAAGAAATTTTTATTACAATCATATTTTGTGTGATTTCTTTTATAGGTGATCTAGTTGCATCTTAGTTTTCATTACATTTTAATCTTAAGAGGAGAGAAAAGAAAATTGTTAAAATTGGCAACTAGGGAAAAAATTCATGTGGGTCATCTTATTCATGGCTGATAATATTTTTATTAAATTCCTCTTGTTGAGAGGTGTAGGATTGATATAAAGATCATCCGATTCCGATAAGTATTCATGGAGATATGAATTTATTTTGATTATGGAATTACTATCAAGCCGACCTACAACTCATGTAGGCTCAGAAGCCCAACAGTGGCATCTATTCACCCACCAACGTTGTGTATAAATATAATATGTATTTTCCTGATTTTGACTCACTCATCTCATCACATCTCTCTCTCTCTACTGCGTAGAAATGAGTCTCTTCTCTACTGCGCAGAAAAGAGTCTCTCTCTCACACATGTGAAGCTGGAATCTGCTGAAACTGAAGATGCAACTGTATAAGTAAATATTGACATGTGTGTCCTAGAATATATCCTCTTTAGAACTTATCTATAGGTCCATATGAATCTCCTATGAAAGCCGCAACTTTTGGTGGTGAAATGAAGTCAATTAGATGAACGGTTTGCAAGATGTCGATTGCGCTAGTTTGAAGTCGGAAACTGCTGAAACTGAAGCTGCAACTGTAGAAGTAAAGATTGACCTGCAATATCTCCTCATATGAACTATGTTGTAGGTTCATCTGAACCTCCTCTAGAAGCTGCAACTTTTGGTGGTGGAATCAAGCCGATTCAACGGTCGGTTTGTGAGATATCGTTTGCCCTAGTTTGATAATGAAGTCGCGAATGATGATGCTGTTGATCTAGGGTTTGCTACTGCTGATATGAATCATATTTATTGTACTATTTCTCTCTACTAAATTAATGAAGATAAATGAATATTTGATCAAAGGGTTTCCCCACACATTGTGGGGTTTGTCCCTGGCTAGCCACCACATCTTGTGTCTCTTGTCTTGGCTTGTTTTTTGTCGATCGTTTAATGTTCTATCTGCACTTTACTTTATGTACTTGCTAATATGTGGAATATAATAAGAGAAATAAGTAAATTGTTATAAGCATATAACATACCATAACTTAACATGGTATCAAAGCTGAGGTGAAGACAAAGCCTGAGCAAGAGCAAGAGAAATCACCGAAGAGAAGATTGGCAAGGCTATCCTAAAAGAACTATGGGGTCCTCAACACTCTTTCCTACTAAAGACAAGCTCCATGAGAAAGCTGACTATCACGGATGGAAGATGTCTATCGATATAACCCTAGAAGATCAAGGAGTGCTGGACCATGTAAGAGGAAATATTGTTGAGCCTCCATCAAATGCATCTGTTGTTGTCTGGAACAAATGGAAAAACAGAGAAATCAAAATAAGAAGATCATCTGAGACTCTATCGACAAGCACTTGGTGGCCTACATCTCTGAAATGGACACCTCCAAGGAAGTCTACGATAGACTGGTGAGTTTATTTAAAGTAAATGATTCAAATCAAGTTTTGTTTATTAGAAATAGGCTAAAGGAAATTAAGAAGGGTAAAGATGAGAGTATGCAAGCATACTTCTTAAGGATCACCGAAATCGGGAACGATCTCCTATCTATTGGGGAGGCTATCACTGACAGGGGAATGGCACTCACGAATCTTGGAGGATTACCATCCGAATGGTACGTGTTCAGGACTACTCTTCTGAACAATAATGTAATTCCTGGTTTCAAGGAATTAATGACTAGATGCATTCAAGAAGAAACAAGGGTAGAACAGCAAGAAATGCCCATGCCTAAGGGTCCTCCTGCTGCTTTTTCTTCTCATGCTAAGAGAAGAAATAATTCTGGGTCTAAATCGAAAGGAAAGGTTGGATCTAAGGGTGGAAGAAAAGGACGATGTTTCATTTGCAATAAAGTAGGTCACTATGCAAGGGAATGCCCTGATAGAAAGGACTCTCACAGTGATGATGATCAAAATCCCTCTCATGGTAATCGAAGGGATGGAAAATTCAACACCAAAAGTAAGAGGAGAGCTAGGAATCGAGGAAGAGGACAACCATTCAAGAAGGCTAGAAAGTCCAGGATGTATTAAATGCACTTGACCTCAAAAAGAACCTAGTGTCCATCTCGGCAATGGAAGACAAAAGCTACAAGGTAAGCTTCAGTAATGGCAAGGTACGTATATGGAAAAATAATGTTAAAGATTCCTTTACCCTTGGGTCATTATATCAGGTCGATGGAAGTCCGCTAGGTGTCATGTCTTATGACACATCTCTTCAGTTCAAACGTTGGCATCGGAGGTTTTCCCCCCTTCATTATAAAGCTATACTTGGTGTAAAAAAAATGGTGAGAGGGATGCCCAAATTCCAAGTAGAGAAAGAAGGTGTATGTCCGGGATGTGCCGAAGGAAAGCTCAAAAGGGGACCGTTCCCCTCAAGCAAAAGAAGGACCTCCGATATATTACAGTTAGTTCACTCAGGAATATCTGAGGCTGGCATTAGGAGGGAGACTACTACACCACATACTTCTAAGCAGAATGGTGTGGTGAGAAAGAAGAACCATACGATTGTGGAAGCTGTCCGGGCCATGCTACATGATCAAAGACTTCCGAAGTTTCTATGGGATGAAATTACAAACACTGCTGTATATGCCCTCATCAAGCATTGGGTTCCAAGACTCCTGAAGAAAATTTCACCGGTAAGAAATCTGATGTTTCTCATTTTTAGAATTTTTGGAAGCCCTGTATATTTTCATGTACCGAAAGAGAAAAGAAATAAATTGGGTGCATCTGGAAGGAAGGGAATTTTCGTGGGCTATGGTGAAAGTACTAAAGGCTATAGAATTTATGTAGCTGGTCAAAGGGAAGTCATAATTAGTCATGATGTCACCTTTGACAAAGATATGGCTCTCAGAAAGGTGAACAATCTTCCAACTTTGAGGAGCTCTCAAGAATCTGACACCAGGGAACCAAAAGAAAAGGATGATGAATTAATGCCTGATGTAGAAGAACCCATGGATCCGATTGATCCTCCTTCACATGAACCTTCCTCTTCTAGGAAGAGGCCTTCATGGCTTGGGGGCTACTTGATGATGCTGAAGGACATGTTGCACCTCAAGGAACCTTCCGTCAAAGTAAGAAACCTAACAGGTATCATGGATACCTGACCATCATGAGCATGATCATACAAAATGAGCCTTCATCATTCTTAGATGTCGTCAAGCATCAAGCATGGAAGGATGCTATGACCAAAGAATGTTTTTCCATTATGGAGAATGATGTCTGGGAAGTAGTTCCCAAACCCTAGGACAAGAAAATTGTCACTTCTAAATGGCTTTACAAGATAAAGCATGCAGCAGATGGAAGTACGGAAAAGTATAAGGATCGTTTTGTTGCTCGTGGTTTCTCCCAAAAGGAAGGTATAGACTATGATGTGATATTTGCACTTGTTGCCAGAGATACGACCATCCGCTTGATCATAGCCCTTACCGCTTCACAAGGATGGAACCTATATCAAATGGATGTCAAGATTGCATTCTTGCACATCTCGATCAAAGAAGAGTTCTACGTGGAGAAACCCGAAGGATTTGAAATTTATGATTGAAAATCTCATGTATGCAGGTTGAAGAAGGCTCTCTATGGGCTAAAGCAAGCACCCCAAGCATGGTATGAGAGGATCGACAGCCACTTGATGAAGTTGGGATTCACTAGGAGTGAGGTTGATCCTAACCTTTACTTTAAGGTTGAATATGATAAACCTCTCATACTGGTATTGTAAGCGGATGACCTCTTTCTAATAAGTGTAGAGCCTCTCATTCTCAAATGCAAGAGGGAGTTGGCTTCTGAATTTGAAATGGACCTAGGACTGATGCACTATTTCCTAGGACTTTAAGTGTGGCAGAAGCCAGGAGAAACTTTCCTATCTCAAGGAAAATATGTGGTGAAGATATTGGAAAGATTCGGTACGGTGGACTGCAAGCCTGTAACTACCCCGATGGAGCTTGAATTCAAGAAGTTAAGCGGTAGTGTTGGTAGACCTATTTTACGAAATGCTACCGAGTATCGGTAACTCGTCAGAGAATTAATGTTCTTAGTGAACTCCTGTCCAGATATATGCTTTGCAGTCAACACGTTGAGTCAACATATGGTTGAACCCCACCACATACATTGGATTGGTGCCAAGAATCTGCTGAGATATCTTTGTGGCACTGTCACTTATGGGTTAAGATACACTGCCGGAGATGTGAGACTATTTGGATACACAAATGCTGACTAGGAAGGCAATGTGGAGGACCGTAAGAGCACTTCCGGGTGTTTTTTCTCCTTGGAATCTGCTTCGATATCCTGGATGAGTAGGAAATAAAAGTCTATGGCTTTGAGCACCGCCGAAGCAGAGTATATTACTGCCAGCATGGCTTCCTGTGAGGCAGTTTGGTTGCGAAAGCTCTTCAGTGAGATGTTTGGATTTACATTGGATACTATCGTGATACTTTGTGACAATTAGAGTGGGATTTGTTCATAAGAGAATCCCGTATTTCATGATCCCTCCAAGCATATCGATATCAGATACCATTATATTCGAGATATGGTGCAGCAGGGAGCTATAAGGCTCCAACATATCGGTACAGATGAACAAGTCGCTGACATTCTAACAAAACCCCTTGGGAAAGTAAAATTTCTGACTTTCTGAGAACAACTTGGAGTTGTTCAAAGACCCTCCGATGAGGTTCATGTATGATGCATTAAGCTCTAGGAGCTCCAGGGGGGTGCGGGGTGCTTCTTGGAGCAGCATATGACCACAAGATGATTCACTATCCCCTCATGGTATACATGTACACCCCGTGGCGACATTGTAGCAGGATTGATGTGTTCTCCTATGAGGCTTGGATTGATGTGTTCTCCATGGAGATTGTAGCAAGATTGATGTATTATCCCGTGAGGATAGGATTGATTAGTTATCCTGTCGAGGCATCCTACCCATGCAGTCTGGGACTCATGGGAAGTACCTCTCGTCTGATCAATGAGTAGGGAAATGAAGTTAGGGACCATAGTAGTACCGATGGATGCATCATTGTATCTACCGTACTCCCTACGCTAGGATGACCTCCATTGATCTGGGATCAATGATACTGGTCTGGGACCAGTGGTAGGATTTGTATCTTACTATGACATTGACTTCGGGTTGGTTGAGACTGGTCTGGGACTAGTGGTACACACTCTGAGATTGACTTCATTTCAGTGCAGTACTAGTCTGGGACCAGTTAGAGTGGTACATACTATGACGCTGACTTTGGGTCGGTTGAGACTGGTCTGGGACCAGTGGTACACTTTCTAAGACTGCGATACTGGTCTGGGACTAGTGGTAGGAGTGGTACTTACTATGAAGTTGACTTTGGGTCAGTTGATACTGGTCTGGGACCAGTAGTACGCACTCCGATATTGACTTTGAGTCAGTGGAGGATGATACTGGTCTGGGACCAATGGAGTTGTACTCACTATGACGCTGACTTCAGGTTGGTTGAGACTGGTTTGGGACCAGTGGTACATACTCTGAGACTAACTTTTGAGTCAGTATGATACATCCTCGATCATTTCTTCTTCTTCATAATTCGGAAAAAAGCAGAGTAGAATAGAACAATGCAAGAGCAGAGAAAAACAGAGCAAAACAGTACGTATCAGTACAGGGTAGAACAGGACAGAGCAGAACAGGCAGAATAGAGTAGAGCAGGACAAGGGTTAGGCTATATAGGTTAGTGCATTTGATGGATGAATAGTAACAACCGATAGACAGATTGCAGATGAAGACCTCCCTAGTTGAGAGGGAGTGTTAAAATTGGCAAGCAGGGCAAAACTTTATGTGGGTCATCTTATTCAAGGCTGATAATATTTTTATTAAATTCCTCTCATTGAGATGTGTAGGATTGATATAAAGACCATTCGATTCCAATAAGTATTCATGGAGATATGAATTTATTTTGATTATGGAATTATTATCAAGCCGACCTACAACTCATGTAGGCTCAGAAGTCCAACAGTAGCATCTATTCACCCACCAACGTTGTGTATAAATATAAGAGGAATTTTCCTCATTTGAAATCACTCATCTCATCACATCTCTCTCTCTCTACTGTGTAGAAATGAGTCTCTTCTCTATTGTGCAGAAAAGGGTCTCTCTCTCTCACATGTGAAGCCAGAATCTGCTGAAACTGAAGTTGCAACTGCAGAAGTAAAGATTGACATGTGCATCCTAGAATATATCCTCTTTATAACTTCCCTACAGGTCCATCTGAATCTCCTCTGAAATCTACAACTTTTGGTGGTGAAATGAAGTCAATCCGACGAACGGTTTGCAAGATATCGATTGCCCTAGTTTGAAACCGGAAACTGTTGAAACTGAAGTTGCAACTGTAGAAGTAAAGATTGACCTACAAGATCTCCTCATATGAACTATGCTATAGGTTCATCTGAACCTTCTCTGGAAGCCGCAACTTTTGGTGGTGGAATCAAGCTGATCCGACGGTCGGTTTCTGAGATATCGTTTGCCCTAGTTTGATAATGAAGCTGTGAATGTTGATGTTGCTGATCTAGGGTTTGCTACTGCTGATATGAATCAGATTTATTGTACTATTTCTCTCTGCTGAATTATTGAATATAAAAGAAGATTTGATCAAAGGGTTTCCCCACACATTGTGGGGTTTGTCCCTGGATAGCCACCACATCTTGTGTCTCTTGTCTTGGCTTGTTTTCTGTCGATCGTTTAATGTTCTATTTTCACTTTACTTTATGTACATGTGATTGCTAATCTGTGGAATATAATAAGAAAAAGAAGTAAACTGTTATAAGCATAGAACATACCATAACTTAACAAAAATTTTAATTATTTGCATCATATCGGGTTTTGAATTTAAATTGGAACAATAACATTTAAAAAATCAAATTAGGAAGATTTGTTTGCTACATTATTATGTGTTGAATTACTCATTATTTCATTCTTCCCCTAGATATATTTTCACTAGAAAGTGAATATTTCTTATTATCATGCTAGATTGCATTATAGGGAATCTAGGTGAACTCGTGGTGAGCATTGGAATCAAAACATAACCAAATATCAGCTCTAAAATTTATTGAATCAACCTAAGAAGAATTTGTATTATTTAACATAGAGGTCATAGTTATGTTACAATATGGAGATAGTCATTATTCTACATACATAGGTGTATAGGACCATTCTCCACGTACCTTCGGGTACACCATATGGCACTTCACACATGACAAGTATATCAGAATGCTTCATATCATACAGAACTCGTTAGATAACACTACCATATTTTTCACTTCCACGTACCTCCAAATGTTATTTGGAAGTCCCCTATATGTTTTTGTCCCACCATAAGTAACCAATTTGGTTGCCTTGAACACTGTGATACACCGAACAGAACATTAGGGAAGATTTCCTTCCTGTACATAAATCCTTGTTTTACTAAGGTGGTATATCATAGTACATAGTGACTTGGTAAACTCTTTTTCCTATTTACCACTTTTTAATTTATTTTTTATTGTTAATTCTAAAATTATTAAATCATCATTGAATAACAACCCCAAAAACCTCATCATTTTCATAAGATGCAAATATTTCCTCCTCTACCTCCTGAGGAAACTTCTGGTTGTTGAAAGAATAGAAAGATGTAGATTTCTCAATCTAGTACTTCATAAGCTACCCCTTTTGGACCTAAATCTGAAATTAACCAGCTAAAATAATCCCTTCCTATAAGTATTGAACCTATGATCACCTCTTTACTAGCTAGTGAGTCTGATGCACTCGAAACATAAGTACTAAAAATTTACAACCTGAGGTCATTGAACCTAAATTTCCTAATTCGGAAAGACTCCATGAGGTTATATAACATTAGGAACCCCAGTTAATTACACTTGTTACTTCAGGGTGTTCCTCTTCTCTTCTTTTGTCTTTAACTCAACCACAACCCATATTTTTCAATCCTGGCATTGAATAACTTCCACCTGATATTTTGAATATTGAGGAAATTCCTCAAGAAGCATCTCCATCTTCTTCCCCTGTCCATTTAAGACAAATTAATATTTATCAAGTCCCTACTCCTCATACACTAATACAAGCTCATTTGATTGATAATTCCCATTTCATCTCACCTTTGAGTTTCCCTCGACAATCCTCTTTGGGTCATTTAACCATGACTGATTCTGCCACGGTTTCTCAGCTAGCATATGCCATTATGAGTAAGCCAACCAATGTTGCAGCGATATCCATGTTTGTAACATCACCAAAAAAATATTGTATGGTGGTCCATCAGTTCCATATGGTTACCAATCATTATCTGGAACCTTTTCGAGTGCATCAATGAGTACACGAACTTCTCTTTTGTCACCCTTTTTTGGAATGCCATCTGGTACATCTTTTTGAGCACCATGCAACCTAACCATCATATTGTAGCCCAAACTTTAGTGTAGCAACAATATGATTCGTATATCAATGGATTTGGACATCTACAATAACCCAATCCACCTTACCCTGGGTACCCTCTTTTAGAAGGGAAGTTACCTCCATATTAGTAGGGAGGAAACTGGTTGTTGTAATGTATCAATCTACTGATCAAATACCATAACCTGGTGGTCCATCCTATTTGAATCCTCCATTTATAGGAATGGCTACCAATCCTGGGCATCCTACGTTGCCCATACAACTAGGTTCATCTTTGAATCAATTCAAAACTTCTCAACCTATTCTAGCTACACCAAAGGTTCCTGCTCGCCAACCTTTATCCCTACTTGCTCAATATTTATCTCAAGTAAGTCAACCTATGCAGGCTGCACCTCAAACTCAATCAATTCCACTGGTATCTAGGACCTCTCAAGTCTCACTTACCCAACCATTTCAAGGTGTCTTACAACTTCCATCAATTGGTCAGCCTACACCTCAAATTCAAGAGAATCAACTTGTACATGGCATGGCATAGATATTGACTAGTCAATCTAACGTAGGGATGATGTAAAATACCTCAAGGAAACCATATCATGGTATTTTGTAAAATTCCCTACCGAGGTCAAGAAACTAAAACCCAACTGTTTCAACCCTTTCAAGGTTTTCTTTGAATTGGGAAACATCGTTACATTTACTCGGGCTACCAAACTCCTCCTTATCCTGGAGTGTAGATACCTATTTCTGAAGCCATTCCATCTTATTCATGATACCCTCCAACATAATTTAATAAGAAGTTTCCATTTGTAGCAACTCTTGAATTGCTATATTTAACCCTACTGACGAAAGATCCCATCTTTCATTTTCCTTTTTGGCGAGCCATTCCTCAAAAATTTCCAAGAAATATCTCGAAATTCAATGGAAATCATAGAGAAGACTTGTCTACTCATGTTATGACCTATCATTTATGGTGTTCATAAAACACCTTAAATGACGATTCGATTCATATACGACTTTTTGAGTGAACCCTTACTGTTATGGAATCAAAGTCATATATCAAATTTTCACGAGTTTCGTTGAACAACTCCAGTTCCCTAACAACTATCTTTCTAACTCATTTTTTAGCTCGGGGGCTTCACTGTATGAACCTCTAACATACCACATGGGTTCAAAGCACACTAAACAATACCCCTAGTTTGACTACATATTGGAAAATACCTCTAAAAATCACATTATTTAACACCCTACCAATATGAACTGAATACACCTTTCCAATTTAAAACCCTTACTTTAACAAGATATTATATGTATCCATTTTTTCATTAAAATTTTGTGTGCCCATTTATATTTTTTCATTGAGTTTGAGCTCCATTTCTTATACTCACTAATATAAAAACCCTTTACCCCCTATTATATACTCAATATATTATGCCATTTTTTCCTTAATATATATCCTCCAAAATGAATGCACATGGTATGGTATTGCTCCCCTACTGAAGCTCCTGTGATTTTTAGCTGTCCATTCGTTATCAAACTGGAACCAAAATTTTGACCTATTTCAAACAGTTTGACTCCACTCTTATATCAAATCATATTCATGTGTGGCCATGTTAGTGTTAATTGGTCAAAAAAATTGTTCTGGATCAGTTATTGGTTGAATGGTTTATCAAGTCTCTATTTCCATCTATAATTGAATTTGTTGCTAAAGGCAAAGTTGTCACTGAAGAGAAAGTTATTTATTGTGCCCAATACCTTGATCTCATTTATACTCAATGAGATACCCTTTACAACAAAATAACTAATGCTCAAAGGATGCAATGCATTGTTCCACAACCTCTCAGTAAATAATCACATGTCGCTGATGGCATGATTGGTTTTGCTAGGCAATAGATAGTGAGTAAACCATTTGGTTCATATTATGTTGTAGCTACTCGAAATCTATCCTCTACCACTTCTATGCCTACTTCTGATATTAATGTCATCAAATCCATGAAAGGAAAATCTCAGAAAAAAAAGGAAGTAAGAAAAAAGGAAAAGTGAAGAAGAAGAAAGATAAATCTTCATAGGACAACAAAATAATCAGTCTCCTAAAGACAGATGGAAACCTCCTTATCCTTTCTTAACCTATAATGAGGAATATTTTACCCGGGACTATCCATATCAGGTGGAAGTTAATCAATTCCTTAAGTCATTATCTGTCGTTCTTGTTGTGTTAACATATCCCTTTCCTAATCAGGAGATCAGCATGGTTTCATAGGATCTAACTTCCTCTTCCTTCGTTATGATGTTATCTTCCAGCAAACGGAAAAATTAAGTTACGTTGGCTATGAGAAATAAATAGTATGTTAATGTGAATCCCTCAACTTGTAAGGTTACTGATAAACCTGCCATTTATACCTCATCTACTTCAAATCCTTCTCCAAATATGGTTATGACTGAATTAACTATTAAACCTCCCAAAGACGTTATTCACAAATGAACATTCAATCCTCATGTGAGGGTTGCACATAACTATAGCATAGTTGAAGACTTGGCTCAAGCTCCTTCTACTATTTCCACTCTAGAGGGCTTACATAATCCCCCCTCACATAAAAATTGTTTACTTACTACAATTGGGGGCATCAAGCCTTCATATTTGAGTCTTGTGGTCTTTAGCCATGAGAATCACACACCCCAACTTCCACCACAACTGGCATTTATGATCCAAGGGCGTTGTTCGAAATAAGAATATCCATTAGACAATTGTGGACGAAGGTGGTTTGACCTATATCATGTCACTTTCATATTGGAAGGTTATTTGTTCTCCTCAACTCAACCAGTCACCTACTACTCTTAAAGCCTTTGATGGAAGAGTCTTCAAACCTTATAAAATTTCAAATACATTGCAAATATAATTAGCTCACAAAATGGTTTCAGTAGAAGTTTAAGTTATAGATGGACCATTGGATTATAACCTTTTACTGGGCCGCACATGGATTGATGCCATGGATTCTATCTTTTCAACTAATTTTAGGATGATCGCTTTCCCTCACTAGGGCGCATTGTGGCCATCAATCAACTCATATTTTTTGCCAATAATTATTAGACTACTAGAAGTATCCCTCCTGTGGGTGAATCACCTGAGGGTTATCAACATATCAGAGTAGGATTTCCTAAAGATTCCTCTTTGATGGGAACTCTTTCCTGTCCTCCTCATGACAACCCAAATCTGATTGTCTTCATCAATATAATTTCTTCTTCTGCTTTTGCATCCGATCCTTGAATAGTGCCGTATACTTCTAATATTGACAAATTTGGTCACTGCGTGCTGCTTAGTCCTATTGACCTGGAATATGAATCTATCTATTTGGCCTATTTGGCACATTTTGATTTCCCCTCCTCGATAGATTGGGTTGATCATTCGCAAGATTATGGTTCATCTTCTGATCCTTTCTATAGTACATTCTTGACTGATGAAAGCATCATGTAAATCATGATGTTAGACGATGTGTCATCAGATGATAATCATCATAATTCCTCCTTACCTGAAACCTATGAGGATAATATTGGAGACATTTACTCACCCAATATTGTTTAGATATATACATATTCCCTATCTATTCATTACGTTGATTCTGAGAAAAAATGATCAAATATTGAAGAGACTCTTTCTCTTGATATTTCGATTAAACCCAGAATTGTGAAAATGTACACATTGGTGCATCTTGTTCTCATGATGAGGTCAAGATCTATAAATCCCTTTTCCAGGAGTCCTTAGAAGTTTTCACCTGGACATATGAAGAGATTCGAGGTGTTGATCCAAATATTGTTGTACATGAGATCAAAATGTATCTAGACACTAAGCTAGTTCAGTAGCACTTACATCTAGTGCATCCTAAGAAATATGATACAATTAAAGTAGTCTTTGAAAAAATTCTATGTGTTGGTTTCGTTGACCCAATTCCTCTTACTGATTGGCCCTCAAACTTTTTTCTTGTAATGAAGAAACAAGGCACGATTCATGTTTGTGTCGATTATTGGGATATCAACCATGCATGTCCTAAGGACAATTACCCCACCCCATTTATCAACCAAATTGTTGATGATTTTGCTGGAAGAGAAGTTTCTTCATTTATGGATGGTTTCTCAAATACACAAAAATCAACATACTCACATCAGAGCAACATAAAATTGCATTTATTTATCCATGTGGCATGTTTCCCTATCGAAAGTTCCCTTTCAGTTAAAAAAATGTTGCCGCAACTTTCCATAGGGCCATGAATTATGCCTCCCATGACATTAACAACATTGTACAACCCTATTTAGATGAATTACCTTCCCAATATAAACATCCTGAGGATCATCTGATACATCTTTGGGATATTTTCTTATGTTGTTGACTTTTTAATATTAGGCTAAATCTCCACAAATGTGTGTTTTGTGTTCAATCCTGTCAAATTCTCAGCTTTGTTATGTCAAAGAAATGAATTCATATTGATCCACTTCAAGTGCAGGTGATCCTTGATTTTCTAACACCTTCCTCACTTGTTCAGTTACAATGCCTCAAAGGGAAGGCTAACTTTCTACGAAGATTTTTTTCCTAAATATGTTGAATTGACCAAAGGATTTACTCAGTTGTTGAAGAAATGGGTTCCCTTCCATTGGGATGATACTGCCTAAAAGGATTTTGATGCTTTGAAATATGTTTTGGTTTAGGCATCATTGTTGTACCCCCCCAATTATCAAATTGATTATTTCTTGTATCTTGTTGCTGCAGTTACTACCATTTCTATGTAATTGGTCCAAGAAGATGACATAGGGGACGATCATTGCATTTATTATTTGAGTCAGAATTTAAATGACATACAAGCCAAATATACTCACTTTGAAAAGTTAGCTTTGTTAGTCATCCAAGTTGTCCAAAGCTTTCACCACTACAACTATGGGAGTTTATGATTGCATCCCAATGACATATATTTTGTCACAACAATTGCTGGGGGGAAAGTACTATAAATGGATTTTTTTTTTCTCTAGGAGTGCGAATTGGAATTCATCAAGTCCAAATCTGAGAAATCCTTAATCTTTGCCGAACTTATATGCAACCTTCCCTTATCTGAAACTGAGTCTACATATGATGATTCCATTCCTGAAAATTCGTTGTTGTTTATTTCTTCTTCCGATCCTTGCTATGGAGATATTATCATGTATCTCCAGACCTAAATTTTTTGGCCCAATATCGCTTTCTTTGACCATTGATTTATCTGATAGAAGGATAAAAATTACATTATAATTTGTGATGGAATTTATTTTCATGGTATCAATACCATATTTAGATAGTGCATCTCTCATGAGTAGGTCGAGAAAGTTCTAAATGACTACCATGTTGGATCATGTGGCAGACATATGTCTGACTATGCCACCACATATAATATTTTGTGTGTTGGTTATTTGTCACCTACTATGTTTCAAGATAGCACAATATTGGTCCAAAAATGTCATTCTATCCATATTTATGATCATAAAACTCGTTTTTCATGTGCTCCTATACATCTTTTTTATCGTCATTAGACCTTTTGCAAAATAAGGCATTCCTTTTATGACATGTAACCCTCACTTGGTTGGGGGGCATGGCCACATCATTGTGGTGGTAGATTACTTTACCAAGTGGGCTGAAGTGACACCTACATATAATAACAAAAAAAACAACTTCTTTGTTTATTTTTAATCATGTCATTGCTAGACTTCGTGTACCACAAGCCATTGTTACATACCATGGGAAAAATTTTCAGAATCACATGACAACTCAACTCCCCATTACGCATAGGAAAATGGGAAATTAGAAGCTATAAAACTGTTTTCAAAACAATGTTGCAATGCATGATAGGGATTCACAAAACGAATTCGCACCTCATCCTTTATGAAACTTTATGAGAATATTAAACCTATGTCTAGATTGCAACTACATTCAGTCCTTTCCAATTGGTGTATGGTCTAGAGGAAATCATTTCCATTGAATGCAAGATTCCATCTTTGAAGATTTTTGTTAAACTTCTCCTCACAACTTATGGAGAAGAAGAGTGTCTCTTGTATCTAGTACATTTGGATTAAACCCGATGTGATGTTGCGATAACCAATGAGGGCCACAAGAAACACATTAAAGCACAATATGAAAAGAATGTTAAACTTCTTGCCTTCTCATAAGGTGATATATTCCTTCTATACAATCAGAAAGTCAGTAAGTTAGTGGTTAGGAAACTTGAGCCAATGTGGCTAGGCTCGTACATAGCTAAACTTGTCCTTGTTAAATGGGATTACAATCTCTTTAATTTTGATGGAATTCCCTTGGTACAACCTAGAAATGGGTTGTACTCAAAAAATACTATGCTTAGATCATATTTACGTAGTTGCTGTGTACTTACTGTATAGGTGTGTTACTGTGTTTGCAACCTATTTCCTTTGAAGTTTCCTACTATCTCTATTAATCTTCAGTTACATTTGATTTTTAGATGTAAACATCCCTTCAACCATATGTTAGTTATGTTGATGGTGTTATTCATAGTACTCATAATATTTCCTTTGTAGCATGGGCTATTTATTCTCTAATGGGTGAGTTAATAAGTTTACAAGGACTTGTAATGGTTGCTCTAACAATAGAGTATAGATGATCAAACTATTTTATGATGTTATTTCATGTGGAATTCACCATTTACTAGTCATAATTGATTCACAACTGGTAGTACGACATTGGAAAAATGTCTATTCAGTATGCAGTCTAACTATGCTTCACATGTTTTTAAGCGTTCTCCTTCTAGAAACACATTT
The DNA here is from genome assembly GCA_000404065.3 of Pinus taeda. Taxonomy (NCBI): domain Eukaryota; kingdom Viridiplantae; phylum Streptophyta; class Pinopsida; order Pinales; family Pinaceae; genus Pinus; species Pinus taeda. The sequence goes on from APFE031455390.1 coordinate 21,920, forward strand.
AGATTACATTCAATATCAACACGTTCCTAGAAGTCTAAACACATTAACTGATGCATTAGCAAATTATGTTTTAGACAAACATTTGCAGCATATGTAAAATTTCAATTCACATCACACATTGAACAATGTATAGAGAAAATAGGAAACATCAATAGGTAATTGTATATATTTAGAGAGAGAGAGAGAGAGAGTTTTATTTTACAAAAAATTGTTTCCAAGACACATATGGCCACATGACCTATACTATCAAAATACATGTAGACAAAAATATGGCTCTATGGCCTCCTAGTAGACTAGTCCCGATGATGACTGCATTATCAAATAATCGTGTGGGAAATCTTGCATAGTAGCTGATTGATGTGCTCTAGTACTCAAATATTGTATTGTTGTAAGCACATGGGGATCTCATGGACCCTGGTATCTGATATACTATGGGTCAAATCCTTGACACGGTGCTTGAACTCGGCAAGAGTCTCGAGCACATTAAGATCCTACATATCCTCTTCTACTCCTCCAACAAGTGACTGCTATTGGTGCAAGTTGTGTCTCTCCTTATGCTAAATATATTAAGAGCCTACTTGTCATACTCGATCAATATTTTCATGTGAAATAAATAGTTAGTCTCTGATATATGAAAAATATCGAAAACAAATAAATTGTAAATTCTCAAAAATTAAGAATATTCCAAATGACATTGTTTTTACCTATATTACCCAATTTCTTACCTTCAGGTAAAATGAGCTCTTGATGTGCTCAGAAGTCAATTTTTACTGATGGATAGTCCTAAATCACAATGATTTGTAACGATATCCATCGAAAGAAAGTAGGTGTGAAGCTCATTGAAGATACACCTGCAGGATGAGACATGAGATCTACCCATTACCTCATCCATGGAACTATAGGATCTAGAAGCCCAAGCTCTATATGTTGAGGTCAAAGTAGTTGAATCCTCTCTAGAGAAAATCATATCCAAATTTATTCATTCCCCCATCCTTTTCCCTATTGATTTTTTCCTTCAAATTTTCCAACACCCCTTCAGTCCAGTTAAATACAATAGGTTTTATGCATTCCAATGCATACTACATGTGGGACTTGGTAGCCAAATTCAAAGTGTCACTGCAATCCAACCGAACAATGAAAAAAAGGATAATATTGAGAGGAAGTCAAGTCACATAATCAATCTCTATTTTCCCATCCTTTGTTGGCTAAGAACGAGGTCTACAGTGAGAAACTATATAATCCTTGACGGTTTCACCACCTATTCTCATCCCAGATAATGAGACATGAGCTTCTCTCCAATATAAACTTGTTAGAAAATAAATATTGTCAACCTATATCCTAAGAGTATGTGATCCTATCCTAAAGCATTGTCCTTTAATATCTTATGTCCTCACTAGATATTCCAATAACTCAAGCTAAGCTCTCATTGTTGGAAGCCAAAAAAACTTAAGGAGTCCACAATTCCTTAAGCCGTGTATTGTTGCTGGGTCATTCGAAGCTTCTAAATATTGGGACTCATATTCTCTTTCCCTCTAAATCAAAACCATTTTTACCCTGGTAGATTCTTGTAATACCATGAGAGAGACAATTAGAAATAATCTATTGCAAAAATCTGAGAGAAAATAAAATGAAAATCACAAACTCATTTTTTGAGCTATGCTCAGCACATTTGATTTTAAGGGGATAGAGCACCCCAGTGCACCTCCCCTTCTTTGGAGGGTGCTCTAAAGCACTCCTTCCATATTTAACAGAGAAATCCCAGTGCACATTTCGATACAGTTGGGGTACATTGGACCTAGGGCATAAATCTACGACCAAACATCATTGAAAACTCACAAAAATTTACATAAAAGCAAAAATGGGAAACATGAATAGAAAGAGAAAGGATAGAGCTTCTACCTAGAACTTATGTCACTCAAAATGGTCCACCCATTTGTCTGCAATCACTTGATGAGTATCGAGGGTAGAAAGCACTTCAAAGTTCACTCTCAAGAGGAAAAAATGAATTTACTTTTTTCCTATTTATGGTCAATTTCATTAGTATTTTATTACATTTTTTATTTTGACATAATTTTAACATATTACATGTATTATTAATTTTTTGATGATGTTCTAAGCAAGTTAAGATCTATTTGAAGGATCTTTTTATGATTTTAAGTTTAATACAGGTCATTTTGATGAAAAAGCATCTTTTATAGCTTTTCTAAGCTTTGCAAACTCATGAAAAAGGAACCCCATAGAGTCCTCTTTCAACTCATTTCAAACACCCTAAAAATGAAAATATTGTCAAAAGCTTGACTTTTCAAACTTGTTAAAATAAATGAAAAGACGTCTTCCCAATATAATTTTAACCCTTTTCCAGACTAGGATAGACAATTTATGAAAAGATAATACTTTATTCAAACATGAATAAAAGGTTCTCCTGAGAATTATTTTCTGCCTTTTCGAACTAAAGAGACTAAATTTATGAAAAGAAACCTTTGGAGTTTTTTTTCGCCTCTTTTTCAAACTCTCAAAAATGAAAAAGGAGTCAAGTTACACCTTCACTAGACCTGTAAAATCATCACAAAGTTTTGGATTCGTCAAACATGACTATATCGAACCACTCTTTCTTAGGGTTTGTTAAAAATACTAAGAAGGATTCATCCGAAGGATGAACTTATAATTAAGAATATGTTATCCTCCTCAAGATTAAAAACATAAGGAGGCATTGACCATAAATGGTTGCGGAAATTGGGAAATCAGGGTACTTAACCTATTAATGGTAGCAAGTTACTCTTGAACATTACACTCTTTCACTCCATCTCCATGACTGTTCGGTTGGGAGATCTAAATTCTTTGGTTAATCACACCATATCAAAAGCCTCCATAATAAGTTTTGGTTCAATGCTGGAAAATCCATAATGTGTCGTTGATATGTTCAAGAGAATTCCTTTAGTTGATATATTATACAATACTTCTAAGCCTTCATTCATGTTTGTCATTCCTGAACGAACTCTTAGTCAACATCATTTTTTCTCAAATCTTGATAACTGTTTCGTGTTGTTGACAAGGGATACATCAAGGCCCTCATGTGATGGGTCACTTCCAGTCAACATCAACTCATTATCCAAGAATTTGACTTAGAAACTCACTTAGGTACCTTGAATCTTTCATACATCAATGAAAAGTTTTCTTGTTTTCGGTGGCAGGTCATCATGATTAGCATTTGACCAAAAGATTTTTTGTGGTCTTCAACTTCATCTCATTAATTCACACCACATAGATTGTGTTATAGTATATTGAGAGCCATTAACATAATTGGACTTTAATCATATGGTGTGTACCATGTTCAACTTCAACTCATTTATTCACATGGTTAGAATCGAACACCAAGAGATTGAGTGAATGATGTAGAAGACATCAGATCTAGTTCAATCCATCGAAGTCGCAATTTCAAGATATATAAAATATTAAAAAGTGTGATGGCTATTGTTAGCACTCCATAATTTTCTTAGGCTGAGGAAGAAAACTACAAAGGTAACCACAAAACAACTTTTAAAGATGGGATCTAGCCCTTCCAGCTTTAGAGAGGGATATCTCTATATGATTTAGATTTCTTCTTTATATTTTAGGCTATCTTTTTGAATTCGAGATGGTTTTTTCAAAGGTTTGGTTGAAATATGCAAGAAAAATCCGTTGGAAATGGAGCCTTGAACCCTTTAGGTAATCAATCACAAAACGATAGAGAAGCTATATCAGGGGAGGATATGCAAACTTTTGGATCTGTTAGAGTATCTGTGGGGTGAATAGGATGAATATGATTTGAGTTGAATTAAATATAGAGCATACTGTGATGACTTATATATTTAACATCAGAAAGAAACAATGGATATTGCTAACAAGCCAGAGGAGAGTACACTTAAGAAAATTCAACCCTTAATCTTCTTGCAACAATAAAGAGGTAAAAAACATATGGAAAGTGAGAAAAGAAATAATTTAACATAATAAACCAGATCACTAATTGTTTGACATGGGAATCCTCGAAAAAAAACTCTTTGTACTTATGTAAATTGATCACTTTGGGTTCAATACACGACTTACATCAATGCATAGCCCTTTTCTTCATACAAATTCCAACCTTTTCTAAGTCTTATTACAAAGTATTTATTGACTTGCTTTTGAACTATCTTCGGATTCAAAAAGGAATTGATTACCAATAATATTTAACAAAATTACATATATTTATGAAATAGAAACTAGAAAATAAAAATTCTGGACAAATTGAACTGTTTGTTGAAAATTTGAAGGGAATTTGTCACTCGTTGATGTTATTTTCCTGTTCCTTCTTTTTGTCTTGTGCCAAAATTGTAGCTAATATGTTCCTCATTATTTGACCAACTCCAGTAGTTAGTCCCAGCGTTCTTCCCCGGGGATAGAAAAATTCACCATGTTACTAAACCTTTGATCTACCTCAGTGTAAGTTTTAAAAGTTGGTTTATTAAAAAATAAATTATCAATTTCATGTTGTATGTTTAAATCCAATTGCAGGCCCTCTAGAAAGGATTCTCCATTGATAGCTTCCTTTTCCTTTGCAAGATTAGACACATTTGTAGCTATGTTGCATAACAGTTCCTGGTAATTTTCTAATGGAATCAATTTTCCATTAGAATTTCTAAGAGTTGGAATTTCTTTCTCTTGCAACACAACAAACTTCTTGTTAAATATTTTGGCCTGTAGCTCTAGTTCTTTAAACTTATTCTCAAACTACACCATCAAATTCTTTTTAGTAAACACTCTTTTGACTTCCATTACTATCTATTTTCTTTCTTGAATGTGAAGCTCTTGAAGTTCTTCTCTGGTTTTAGAGTTCAACATCCTTATTATCTTTTGTGCTTCTTCTGGCCTATGTTCAATATCAACATTAGTTTGCTCCACTTCTGCTTTAACTCTCTGGACCAATTCTTCTTGTTCAAAAATGATTTGGATAGAAGGCCACAATTATGTAATATTAGCATAAATATTTTTCCAAATGATACATTTGGCCTCTTACAACATTTGATTAATGATGGACTAGTCTTCACACTTCTAAATTTTCTGAATTAACTTGAAGTTATTTTTTACTTTTGCCAAGTATGCAATGCATAAATTTATCTTGTTTTCTTCCATCTTGGTGAGCGTTGCTGAAAATTTCTCCACCTCTTTATTTTTTAGTGATAATTCCCCCAAAGCTTGAGTTAGCTTTTCTAAGGAATCTATAACTGATACTTGTGCTATTAGCTGGGTTATAGTTCTTATTGTTGGTGTTCCTGCTATTGATGTTCCTGTTGTTGATATTGCTTTTGTTGTTGTTCATTTTGTTGATATTCCTTCTATTGATGTTCCAACTATCTCCAATTGCTCCTTTTATTTTAGTAGTGCTTCCATGTCTAGTTCCATTTTCTGGATTTGAGAATTATGTTCTACTGCTATTATAAACAACTTTTCTTTCTCCATATCCAAACTAGTGACTTCCTTTGGATGTTGGTGTTCTGTAGTTGGAAGTTTGAATTATTTCCTGAGAGCTTGAATGTCTGTATTCTTGCTTTTGATAAAATCCTATGATTCCTTGACATCACTAGGATCATATCCTAGTTTAATAAATAAATCTTCTAATTTCTTGACTCTACTGTTTTTGGCCATATAGGGAATCCTCTCAATCTTCAGCTGTGAGTGCAAATTTTTACGTGAAACATGAAATTTAAAAGCAACCATGGCTAAGCTCATTAAATCTGAGTAGATCATCTCATCATCCTTCTTATCAAAATAGATCTAATCTATTACATGAACTTGTTTATTATCAACTGAAAATATGGAGGCCTTATAATCTTCAACACCTTTGGGGGTTGACACTTTGGGTTCCAAAAAGGCCATTTGAAATTGTCCCTTATCTGAATCAAAAGAAGACAACAACTTGTGTTAAGTGGTGGCTTTTTGTTTCTAGAATTATGAGTATGTTGAAGCTTTGAGAGCTTCATTCTTCAATTTGATCTCCCTGTACCTTGTCAAAATATGTGGCTTCAGTGGAGCCTGAGAAGTAGAAGATATAGGAGACTCATTTGTGTCTTCTACATATGGGAAAGAGGTGGTAGGAGTGTCTTTCAAAACCAATGTAGTCTACTCCTGTACATCCCTTTCTTCTAAAGATTCTTCTTGAATGGTGATTACTTGAGGATTAGTCTTACTATCAGTCTTTTTAGTGTTCTGTGGATCCTTCTTCCTTCTCTTGAATAGAAGAAAATCCACCACCCTTGTTTTTGAGTCAATGGGAGACATGCTTTCCCTTGGCCTCTTTCTTTCTTTGTCTTTAGGAATAGGAGCTTGTAATGAAGACTAACTAAAAAACTGCTCTTCAGCCTCCTGTAATGTGTCTTCTACCCATTCCTCTTGATTATCATACTACTTTATCTTTGGGCTTGTTGTATGTGGATATGGAAAGCTTTTTTGTTCAATCGTCAACCAATAAATTACCCCCAAAGGATCATAGGACCATGTGAGTTGGGTTTTAATTTCATCTGTTTTAACATTGCCTCCACTTCCTTTACTATTGTTTTGGTGTTTACAATGTAAGGGCCTACTTGTGACTTTATCTTGAATTGTGATTTATTCTTATTATACACAAAATGTAGGTCATCCATATTTAACATCTATCTGACATACTCCAAAGAAAAATCCTTACATGCACAAAGACTAGTAATCTATAAGGAGGGAGCTCACATCGATAAATTCTGATCTCTGTATAGTTCTACTATAAATACCAGTCTCCAACCTTTGATTGTTTTGGGAGGTGAAAAAATTTCTTGATTTCTAGAAATATCCTCAGTATAATATCACTGCATAATAAACACAAAGATGTGTGAAGTAATTGGTCTAAAAAATTTGTATAAGTGTACTCCTCTGAATTTCTTTTGACCATTGAAGTCTAATGGATAACTAACAATGGGTTACCCTGCTCGTCCATCTTCTACATTCAAAGTGGAATTTGTCTGCGTGGTAAAATAACATGAGCTACACTAACACTGGTTGATATTTCAATATACCTCCAACTTTAAATTTCATAAATTGATCATGCATGACATCAGACAAAAAATTGACTTTAATTAAATAGAACTAAAGGTTTTTGCCCAACTGAGAACATTGATAAGAATCCTAAAATGACCTCATCAACCCACTCGTCTATATAATATCCTAGTAAGTGAGTCACCATGGAAATTACTTGGTTTGATATTTCTAAGAAAATGGGAATAGGGTATAGGGGATTAGATTTGATAAATTCAACATTTTTAGAGAGAAAACATTCAAAAATATGGGCTCTCTAGGGGAAAGTAAGATTTTTATACAATTCCATTAATGTATCAATAGAAAATGGATGTAGGGAGGCTTGGGGATTTATTTGCAAAGCTTGGAAAATACTCTTAAGAGAAATAGAAAAGATAACTTCATCATTCTGGGCAATCACTACCTCTTTGCTCGAAACTTATATGAGATGACACCGTGATGAAAACTCAAGGAAGAAATGGGTTTGAGGGAAGATAAATTGAGGGAGAAAGGACTCCTAGATGTTCATGTCATCACTATGATCAAGTTATTTCTATTTTTCCCAATTATGGAGTTCATATAAGTCGAAGTCACTATCAGTCTGAGCACTTTTGTATTGTTTGTCGACCAGGGGAGTGATATCAAGGTTCGGGATAGAGGGAATCATGCGATCTTCCTCAGTCATATTTCCCTTTCCCCTTTTTCACTAACATTTTCAATTACAGAGAAGCAGGAAAGAATGAGATTACGAGAGTCCTTATTTGGTCGAAGTTTGTAGAGGGATTGTTGATAGAGAGCACTTGGAAACTTTAGATTGGATCAGGATTGACCTACACAGACTAAAAGAGAATGGAAAGGAAATAATTGCAGGCTTATGGGGGTTTCTATAAGAAAATTGGTGGGGACCATAACGAAATTATTACCATTTCAGGAGCGAAAGAAATTAATTTGAAAACAGGTCGTTAGACTAGAGAGGAATTAATCTGAAACATTCTTCGGTAGGTTGGCAGGTGATTTAAACATTCAATGGTCGAATGATGTGGAGAGGGGATGATGTGGAAAGGATATGATGGGGAGGAATGGCATGGTTGGTGGAAAGGAAGACAATTGGTGAAAGCGGATGGGAAGAGGTGATGGGTGAAATGAATGAGGAGGTGGCAATTTTCAGGGCGGGGTAGGCATGGTAAATAGTTTTTGGAAGGGACCCCTTGAAAATATTCAAGAGCTGACACATCGCACCAAACAAATTTTCGGGACAGCCCCACTCCATTAAACATCGATAGTCCAGGGGGGTTATAATTATTCTCCCGCCGTTGGTCCGAATGGGAGTCATCACCACCCTTGATTGGCATTCGATAGTCATTCACAATGCGACAAATTTTCATTTCACGGGCTAATAATTCATATAAACTAAAGTTATGAAAAAAATTACATCTAAATTTATTTCGAAATCAAGGCAACATTTTGATTGGCATACCATATGGGGTTTTTGTTTTATTTTTATTTCTTTTAGACTTCATATATATATATTCCCCTTTATTTTTTTGTCTTTTCTTTTCTTTTTCTTTCTATGAGCCAAACAAATGTTAAAATAATTTTTTTTTTACAATATCACAGTGGGATGCATAACTTATTTAATTAAACAAGAATCCTATATTTATAGGAACCTAACAACTATTATCATCCAAACAGTCATCCAAGCATGGGTCCACTCTCTATGATCAATGGACGAGCCTATTTGATCATTGTACATGTAATATTGGTTATATGCTAAGCATGGGTATGCCTCCCTCAACAATGACATCATGACGATCATATTTAAAATGATGATGTCAACCAATTTGTTCTTGATAAAGACTTGTCACAAGGTAAAGCACTCAAGTCCTCAACCATTACTTTTGACTTTGTACTTTAGGGGGCAATTTGTTACATGCCATTTTGTCACATCAACCCAAAAAATAAAACATTGAATGTTCTCCTTCTAGAAGCTTCTAAGGTGGTTTTAACTATTTACCATCGATATAGATCTCAAATTCCTATCTGATACTATCTTGGAGACCTTATCTCTTATCCCTTGAGCTTATCCTCTCATAAGTGCATCTCAAGCATAGATTGGTAAATCCTAAACGACAATGTTTACCCTATAAATTGAATCCCTCCCGTAGAGTCAGGTTTGGATTTTGGAGATTGCTAGTGCCATCATGCTGCTACTTTGAGCTTAAGGAAATCATCATGCATTTGCATTAGGGTTGAGTGTGAAGGTGTGATTTTTGATAAAGAAGGACAAGTCAAGTGGGGAGACACATCTACAAATTCAACTTCTAATTATGGTTGTAAATATCTCCTTTATTATTATTCTTTCCTATACTTGTCTTATGCTTATGCTCTTGTAGTTCCATTCCATGTTGACTCATTCACTGAAGATATTGGATTATTCTTTGTGGATGTTGTGGTTTCTTTTCTTGTTTTAGTCGTTGTTGCAAGTTCCATTTATAGCGTGTGGAGCTAGGATAGGAGCTTACAAGAAAATAAGAGAGAAGGACTTGCTACGAATTCTAGGTAGGTTCATTTTCCATATTCAAATCTCTTTAAGGAAATAATTGATTATTTTTTCCTCTGTTGTTCTAGATCCGATGACTAGATCTAGGGAATTCATTTTTATCCACAGAAGTGAAATTCCATATAACCCTCTTTGTCACTAGATTCATACGTTTTATTATCAATAGATGTTTTTGAATTACTTCTAGTTGTAGTATTAATAATTTTATTCTTAGGTCTCTTCCTATGAGTCCTTTTATTGGCTCTTTCCTTCTTTAGTTTTCTTAATAGGTATTTGTTACTTTTTCCTTGGCCTTCTCTAGGTTTGACCAACTTTTCCTGATTTGCTTTAGTATTGTCCATATCAGTTTCTATTTTCCTTATTACTTTCAACAGTTATATTCTTTGCTTATGCATCACTGGTTTCACCTCCAACCATTCCAAGTTCAATACCATGTTTTGATTCACCTCCTGGTGATCGTACAAAAGTTTGGCCATTAATTTTTTTCTAGTTTCAATTCTTTTGTATTCAATATAATCTGTGCATAAAATGTATAGAAAATTTAGTTTTGAGGACCAAAGAAATGCCCAATGTTGTATCTTAACTCTTATACCACTTGTAAAGTCTCTATAATCTACTTTACATATAGATAATCATGCATTCCCTATCGTTAAGGTTTTTCCACCTTGCACAAGTTGACATTTTTTTAATAATGGGAGGGGCTAGTTCCCTACAAAAGCATTATGGGCCCTCTTTTTTACATATATTAGTACAAATACGTGTCAGAACATGCTGACAACGGTCACATCGAACCAAATATCAAATTCCAGCATCGGGGTCTCCATGGAGCATAATATGCTGCAGCCGCAACTTTGCAGGACTCAATCGGAGTCCTCATTTCCTCATTTCACACTAATGTAATAGTTCGATCATTATTTTAAAAATTACCATTATTGTTTATGTAATATTTCAATAATTAATTTTCTTCACAAATACCTTAGATTAATGCTTAAAGTTATGTAATATTTCGATAATTAATTTTCTTCACAAATACCTTAAATTAATGCTCAATGTTATATAAATATTTGTATAGACAACATGATGATGTTTTTATTTATAATCATTTTTTTCCCTTAATCTAACATTGCTCCTCATTTGATATTAATGTAATACTTCTACCATTATTTTTAAAACTACCACTATTGTATATGTAATATTTCTATAATTAATTTTTTTTCACAAATACTTTAGATCTTCACAAATACCTTAGATCAATGCTCACAATTATATAAATATTTGTATAAACAACATAATTATAATCACATGACTATCATTACTATTTCCACCATTCACCAGTTTTCACTCTATTTGATATTTGTGAGTTGCGAATGTTTTAATGTTTTAATGTTTTAATAGTTTTGTTTTTTTATGCGGGATTATTCGTTATGTCTACAATCCATGTACGTTTTCGACATGTTTTTAGATTATTCCTTCCATAAGCGGGAAGCTTCTTTTATTAGCCACGTGTTTAGTTTTTGTGATTATTCTATCAACGACCTAGATTTTACGACCCAAATCAATGGTTAATCTGCAACTAGGTTTACGGTGAGGGTTTAATGACCTCCCAAAGTTATTTTCTTCTTTTCATTTTTACACCAAGTAATTCTAGGTCATGTCAGTTGCTACGTCTAGACTTTTGTTAGGGTTTCAATGGTATGAACTTACTATAGGTGCACTCTGAGGCACCTTCTCACATATTAAGGGTTGACCCTGTAATTTCTCAAAAGGAAGGATTTAATTGTCGGTTGTTCAAAGAATATTCACAAAGGCAATTTTTACTTAAATACGTTGCCAATGGGTCATTTGACTTCATTTTATTTATTATTAATATTTTTATTTGTTTTTCTTTCTTTTTCATTTTATATCTGGTTGGGTTAATTTTATATTCTATATCTGGTTGGGTTAATTTTTATGATATATTTGAACAATTCTATTACTATGTTTGCAAGATAGATATTTGGAATCTCATAATGGTACATAGAAGTTGATTTTTCCTAATAACCAATTACTATGCATTGCCACTTAAAAAAGTCTTATATTATTTTTATTTTACTTTTAAAATATGTCATCAATTTTTTATGTTTGATTTTTTTAAAATCCTTCACTACCCTCTGATTATTTGAGAGATGTTCCTCTTTCTTTGTTTTTAGTTTTTAAATATAGTAAAGAGTTTTTTAACAAACAGTAGTATGTGTTTTCCTCTCTATAAAACATTCAGAGTCTCAATTAGACGTTCCTCTTTCTTCCTTTAGGTTTTTAAATATGGTAAAGAGTTTCTTAATAACTAGTAGCATGTGGTTCCTCTCTATAAAACATTCACATAGTCTCAATCACAACATCCATTTGGTTCAGTAGCGGAAAGTTTTTTGTTTTTTTCTCTTCATTGGACATTAATTTTATCTATAGCCAGTGGGTTCTTGGAAAAGTTCTTTTTTTGTAAACCCTTATGGTTCCAGCTTCATTGAAGGGATTTAGCTAGGTATCTTGTTTTCTTCTGTGTTAATTACATGTAAATTAAACTCCAATTCAACTTTAGTGAAGTGGTTTTGTTTACATATGTCTTTCTATTATAGAGATTTTGTTTTCAAAGAATCATTATTTATTCTTGAAATCTCCATTTTTCTTCATTTATATATTGATAGATGTTTTTTTTCACTTCGCTTTTCTCCATTCTAGCTTATGGCACAACTCTTATTTGTTGTTTTTCTTTTTCCAGCTGGAATTCTAGAGTAGCTAAGAACCGTGTAAGGTACTATCTGGTGAAATATTAATAATTTCAATTGCGCATTTAACTCAGCTGAAACCACCTGTTTCATATCGCACCGCTTTCACGCATCGAGGGCTCCGAACACACCGACTAGTTGAAGCGTGTCTACAGTGCGGTTTCAAAACCACCCATTCCCTGGATGGTAAAGGTCGGTAAGAAGAGGCCTCCCGATATCGCCGTCAACCGTCCGATTAAATCAACGGACTTGCACCATTTAAACTTGACGTGAAGTAATTTTTTGGTTGACCGCGAGGTTTCACCCATTCCCTGGATGGTAAAGGTTGGTAAGAAGAGGCCTCCCAATATCGCCGTCAAGCTTCCGATTAAATCAACGGATTTGCACCATTTAAACTTGACGTGAAGTAATTTTTTGGTTCACCACGAGGTTTCTCAGTAAAAGGACCAGAAATTAATTTTTCACCATGCTGAAGTAATAAATAAATTTATTAGGTAAGTTTTGGTAAAGTCTTTAATTTTTTTTATTCACGGAAAGTATGGGCATGAGTAAATGTTTTTAATTTTAATGTTTTTTTATTTACTGGTGTAGTTCTAGTTTTTAAGGCACAAGTAAAAACATATGTTATGTTATATTTTTATTTGCATATGAAATGTAAAAAAAAAAAACGCACAACAGTGCGAAGAAGCAAAAAAGGTGATTTCTTTTTTACAGTGGTTTTGAGCACATGGAATAAGCAGCAGCGTAAATGAATTTTTGTTGAATGTAAAATGTGAAGGAGAATGTTTTTATAGCAGTGAATGTAAAGAAATTTTACACACAGTAGTGTAAAATTTTTAAAAGAGACAGTAATTTTTTTTTGGAAGTTCTTGGTGAATCCCTCTGTTAAGAGGAAGATCTTTTGTAATAGGTTGTTTTATTAATGAATACATAGTGTTTCCATGTGTATTGAAAACTCTCTGCTCAGAAAATTTAGCTTCCCTGTGTTAAGATCCTATGGAGAAAACAGATCATTGTTCTTTGTTCTTTTGTCTTTGAAATTACCAGAAATTTCCATCATGGCATCGGAGCTTGTCTAGGCTCTTTGAAGGTGTCAAAGAAGCTGAAGGAAGGATTTTTTTTGCTGCAGCAACTTCTCTAGCAGAGTGAAGACTCAGTCAAGAAAGACTCAAAGGTATTTCTCAAAGTTTTTTTCTGTGTAGCTGTTGAACACAGTCAATTATTTTTAAATACAAAGTCAAGGATTTAGAAGCATAGTTTAGAGTGTAAGGATGGCTCGCACCAGCACCCGAACCAGCATGGGTATCTGTAATACTCAGCTCCCACAATTTAATGGAAAAAACTATGACTATTGGGCAATAACCATGAGAGTCTTGTTTGCCTCACAAGACTTATGGAAATTTGTTGAGGATGGCTTTGAAGAACCAGCAGATGAAAATGAATTTAATAATTTAACTCAGGCAGAGAAAGAAAGGTTGAAGAGTTATAAGAAGAAGGATTCTAAAGCCCTCCTCTTCTTATATCAAGCAGTGCATGAGAGTGTGTTTCCAAGGATAGCAGCAGCCAAGACATCCAAAGAAGCATGGCAAACTCTCAAGACAGCCTATCAAGGCATGGAGAAAGTGAAGATAGCAAAACTAAAGTTGCTAAGGAGAGATTTTAAGAATCTATGCATGAAGGAGTCAGATAATATTGACTCATTTTTCACACAAGTAATTGGTCTGGTCACATAGATAAGGTCTCATGGAGAGATTCTTGAAGAAATGAGGATTGTGGAGAAACTATTGAGAGTCCTACCCTCAAAGTTCGATGTGATTGTCACCACCATAGAAGAGACAAGGATCTCACAAATTTCTTAGTTGATCAACTACATGCATCACTGATAACACATGAGCAGAGATTGAGTAGGAACGAAAATTCATCTCTAGAACATGCCTTCAAGACCCAGATGTCTTTTGGAAGATGAAGAGGTAAAGGCAGAGCAAACAAGAGAGGAAGAGGCAGAAGCCAAAACAGAGGTGAAAGAAACAGTCTAGCAAACACTCGAGGAAGAGGCATCAATCCAAATCAGAACCAAGGCTAAGGAAACAACCAACAAAGTGGACAACATCATGCTTAAGGACAAAGGTATGAAAAATCCAATGTCCAATGTTATTATTGTAAAAAATATGAGCATTATGCAAATGAATGTAGGAAGAAGCAACATGATATGAATAATAGATTTAGTGCAAATTTCACTAGAGAAAATATCAGCCAAGATAATTTGTTGTTAGCTTGTAATATAACTGAAACAAAGAGTGATGATATATGGTTTCTAGACTCTGGTTGCAGTAACCATATGACAGGAAACATAGCATTGTTTTCTAAGTTAGATCAGAGTGTGAAGTCACAAGTCACACTTGGGACTGATAGTAAAGTTTCTGTTATGGGTAAAGGTGAAGTAAAAATCTTTACAAAGAAAGGTGAAAAGAAAACCATAGCAGATGTCTATTATGTTCCTGGAATGAATTGTAACCTCTTGAGTATTGGATAGCTTGTTCAAAAGGGTTACAATGTTTTATTTGAGAATGATGTATGCACCATCATGGATAGAAAACCCAGCAAATTATGTATCACTGAAGTGAAAATGACAAGGAACAGGATGTTCCCTCTCAGGAAAAAAACAACTTTAAAAAATGGAGTAGAAATTGCATTAGTTACACAAGAGGTTTTCCAAAGCGAACCAAATGATGAAAATTGGTTGTGGCACTTGAGATTTGGACATCTCAACTTTGGAGGTCTTTACTTGTTGAATAGAAAAGGAATGGTAAGAGGATTACCATTGATAGAGAAACCGGACAACCTTTGTGAAGGTTGTATCTTGGGGAAACAACATAGAGAAAGTTTTCCATCACGGAAAAGCATAAGGGAAAAAGCACCCTTAGAGATCGTTCACTCATATGTATGTGGACCGATGCAAACTCTATCACTTGCAGGAAACCAATATATACTAACATTCATTGATGATTTTACTAGAAAAACTTGGGTTTATTTCATGAAGAACAAAAGTGAAGTGTTGGAAAAATTTCGAAATTTCAAAGCACTTGTAGAAAACCAAAGTGGGCTGCATATCAAAGTTCTTAGAATTGATAGAGGAGGTGAGTATATCTCCAAAGAATTTCTACGTTTTTGTAGAGAAAATGGAATTCACAAACAGTTAACCACAAGGTATACTCTGCAACAAAATGGAGTTGCTGAAAGGAAGAATAGGACAATCATGGATATGGCGAGGAGTATGTTGAAGGCAAAACATTTTCCAAATGATTATTGTGCTGAAGCGGTACATTATGCAGCGTACATTTTGAATAGGTTTCCTACAAAAGCAGTCATGAACAGAGTGCCGGAAGAAGCATGGAGTGGCAGAAAGCAAGGAGTTACCCACATGAAAGTTTTTAGATGTGTGGCTTATGCACACATTCCAGATTAGCTAAGAAAGAAGTTGGACAGCAAAGGGGAGAAATGTATTTTCATTGGATACAGTGAGGAATCCAAAGCTTACAGGTTGTATAACGCATCCACCAAGAAGTTTTTTGTGAGTAGAGATGTTCAGTTCATTGAGGAGGAAGCTTGGGAAGGAAGCATAGAGAAAACAATGAATGTTAAAATCTCTTTATCACATGATGAAGATGATGAGGAGATGGCTGAAATACATCCTCAAACAGCAGCGCCAACACAAGAGCAGCAAGTGACACCCTTGAGGAGAAATGAAAGTGCTTCTCCAAGCAAATCACAAGGAGGAAATTCAAGTGCTTCTTCAAGCACTTGTACACCAAATGAAAGAGGTAAGAAGTTCAGAAATTTAAGTAACATTTATGATGAAGGTATGAACTCTTTGTTTACTTTATATTGTCATGTTGATGACCCTGTGCATTTCGAAGATGCAATCAATAATAGGAAATGGATAGAAACTATGGATGATGAGATCAATGCCATAGAAAGAAACAATACATGGGATCTAGTTGAGCTACCAAAAGGAAAGGAGGTCATTGGAGTTAAATGGGTTTACAAGTCTAAGAGTAATGCTGAAGGAAAAATCGAAAGACACAAGGCAAGACTTGTTGTCAAAGGATATAAGCAGCAGTATGGGAGAGACTATGAGGAAACTTTCGCACCGGTTGCTAAAATGGAAACCGTGATAGCAGTGTTGTTCATAGCAGCACAAAACAAGTAGAAATTTTACCAAATGGACGTGAAGTCAGCATTCCTAAATAAAGTGTTAATGGAAGAGGTATACATTGAACAACCTCCAAGCTATGAAAAGAAAGGCCAAGAGCACAAAGTGTGCAGATTGAATAAAGCTCTTTATGGGCTAAAGCAAGCACCAAGAGCGTGGTACAGTAGGATAGATTCCTATCTACTAGAAAATGTTTTTGAAAAATGTGAGGGAGAACCCACCCTCTACATCAAAGAAAAGAATGGTAAAATTCTAATTGTTGTGTTATATGTTGATGATGTAATTTTCACAGATAATGATGATTATCTTGTTGAAAATTTCAAAACAGTCATGAAAGAAGAATTTGAAATGACTGACATGGGTTTGCTGAGATACTTCTTAGGAATAGAAGTAGAAAAAATGGAAATGAGATTTTTATCTCACAAGAGAAATATGCAAATGAAGTTTTGGAAAGATTTAATATGCAGGAAAACAAGGCGGCAATCACTCCCGCAGTAATGGGATTAAAACTCAGCAAAGAGGACAACAACAAGGATTTTGATCCTAGTTTGTATAAGAGCATAGTTGGCAGCCTCATGTATTTGACTGCAACTACGTCGGATATAATGCATGCTGTTAGTTTAATTTCCAGATTCATGGAGAGGCCAGAAGAAGCACATTGGCAGGCAACAAAAAGAATTTTGAGGTATATTAAAGGTACTAAAAGGTTTGGCATTTTATATACTACTTCAGAATGTTCGGATTTAATTGGATACACTGATAGTGATTGGGCTGGAAGTGTAGATAATCAGAAAAGCACATCCGGTTATGTTTTTCACATGGGTTCAGGAGCTCTTTCATGGGCTTCGAAGAAACACCCTATTGTAGCGTTGTCTACAGCAGAGACTGAATATGTGGCAGCGACAGCAGCAACATGTCAAGCAGTTTGGATGAGAAGGATGTTAAGGAGTTTAGGCCAAGAGCAGGCAAAAGGAACAGTGATCTTTTGTGACAATAGCTCAGCGATTGCATTATTCAAGAATTCTGTGTTTCATAAAAGAACGAAACACATTGACACAAAGTTTCATTACATCAGAGAATTGGTGAACAGTGGAGAAATTGTTTTACAACACTGCAGGACTCAAGAGCAGGTTGCAGACATTCTGACCAAACCATTGGGCCAAAAAAGTTTTGAATTTTTGAGGAAATGTCTGGGTATGACTGATAACCCAGCAGTTGAAATTAAAGGGGAGTGATGAAATATTAATAATTTCAACTGCGCATTTAATTCAGCTGAAAACCACCTATTTCATATCGCACCGCCTTCACGCATCAATGGTATTTTTGAGGAGGGCTCCGAACACACTGACCAGTTGACGCGTGTCCACGGTACAGTTTCAAAACCACCCATTCTCCAAACGGTAAAGGTCGGTAAGAAGAGGCCTCCCGATATCGCTGTCAACCGTCTGATTAAATCAACAAACCTGCACCATTTAAACTTGACCTGAAGTAATTTTTTGGTTGACCACCAGGTTTGTCAGTAAAATGACCAGAAATTAACTTTTCACCATGCTGAAGTAATAAATGAATTTATTACGATAGGTAAGTTTTGGTAAAGTCTTAAAGTTTTTTTATTCACGGGAAGTATGGACATAGATAAATGTTTTTAATTTTAATGTTTTTTATTTGCGGGTGTAGTTCTAGTTTTTACGGCACAAGTAAAAACATATGTTATGTTATATTTTTATTTGCATATGAAATATAAAAAAAAAAAACTCACAGCGGTGCGAAGAAGCAAAAAAGGGGATTTCTTTTTTTACAGTGGTTTTGAGCACATGGAATACGCAGCAGCTTAAATGAATTTTTGTTGAATGTAAAATGTGAAGGAGAATGTCTTTTTTACAGTGGTTTTGAGCACATGGAATACGAAGCAGCTTAAATGAATTTTTGTTGAATGTAAAATGTGAAGGAGAATGTTTTTACAGCAGTGTAAAGAAATTTTACACACAGTAGTGTAAAGTTTTTAAAAGAGACAGAGTAATGTTTTTTGGAAGTTCTTAGTGAATCCCTCTGTTAAGAGGAAGACCTTTTGTAACAGGTTGTTTTATTAATGAATACATATTGTTTCCATGTGTGTTGAAAACTCTGTCTTCTCAGAAAATTTAACTTTCCTGTGTTAAGATGCTATGGAAAAACAAAGCATTGTTCTCTGTTCTTTTGTGTTTGAAATTACCAGAAATTTCCATCACTATCTTCATTTCAGTTTTTGAACGAAACTCACGTTACAATTTTTTCCTTTTATTAATATAAATAATAGCAAATAATAAATTTGTAATATTCTAACTTGGTTGTTTTCAGGTATATACCAGGGCACCTTACCACTTCATTATTCTAAGCCGCGCCTGAAACTGTTCTAGGAATTTCATTATTAACTTACGATTTACATTTTTCTATCCAGGCTGGAAATAATACTCAAAAAATGAATTCCTAGTTCTCATGAGCAAGACAAATATGAGTTATTCAGGGCAATTTTTCTTGTATTATTTGTTTCTTTTTCCTCATTTTTCTTATACCATATGATGTAGAAGCTATAGTTTCCTTCAGAAAATTTCCGTTTTGATGTAACCACTGGCATAATGCCTACATAAAATTAAGCACAGTTGTTTATAAATTTTCTACCAAAAACATTTTTTGTTAAATTCTGGTTTAATTGAACTTATTGGTATAAACTGTTTATTCTGTAAAAATTAACTCTATTCACAACAAGTTATTCCAAAGAGGAATTATATTTGTAACTCTATGTAGAGATACTTTCTAATTATTATTCGTTATAATAGTTCTCAAAAGGCTATCTCTTATTTTTCTTTTGTTTTCAATGATTGTTTTCTTTTAGTTTATGCGGTCTGTGAATAGAATTGTTCTCTTTTTTCTCGGAATAACTCTAGATTTTATGTTTTCCATAACTTCTTGTTATTTTAACATTTCTGATGATGATGATGATGATGGTTAACGTCCACTGAGACCAAATTGGTCTATCGGACCTACAATTTTCTTAATTTTCTTGTCTGGCTCCTCGTCTTTCTTGGCGAGCTTGGTGTTGTAGCTTTCTTTCTTTTCTCTACGGTCTTCCAACTTCCTTTGTCTTGCATCTCCTTCATCTCTTCTGGTTCTTGGGACATTGGTGTCTTAGCTTTGCGATCTATAGTCGGAGAAGTTTGGTTTAGGAGATCTGATTTGCTGTTAAATGAAGATTTATTTTCTGCGGTATTCAAATCCTCATAACTGTTGATTTGTAGGGGCGGGCTTTCTCCTTGCTTGCTTTGAGAGTTGTTTCCTTCTTCCTTGATTTCTTGTGACTTAGAGTTTTCTCTAGAATATTCTTCTTTGATGACAGTGTAGTGTTCTTTTTGTGCTCCTTCCCACCATGTAGATCTGTGGTGGTTTTTTCTAGCAAAATTTTTCTCAGAGGCTTTTGGGCAATTTTTCGCTAGATGCCCCGTCTCAAAGCACGATCGACATCTGAAGAGGACACTTTCATAATCAAGCTTCTGGTTCCACACATAGTCTTTACTTGTTAGGTTTATTTCAGCTGGGAATCCGACGCTGAAATCCATTTCCACACAGATGCGTGCATAGGTGGTTCTGGCATATTCCTCTGTTTCTGGGCACCTGCAGTAAAATTTCCCAATTGCATTTCCGATGGGTTTTAGCGAGGGGAGATTCCAGAGATGCAAGGGTAGGCTTGGCAATCTCACCCAAACTGGTGCTGAGGTTATCACTGTTGTAGAGGGATCGAATGATGGGTTCCATGGCTTCATGAATAGGCCTGATTTTTCCCAAAACCAAGGGTCGGAATCTAGGATACATTGTCTGCTTTCAGGATTTTCAAAATCTACTATAAAGAAACCTCTAGCACAGGGGTAGATATTAATTTCATCAGAAATGATAGGCTTCCATACCTTCGAGATCCAATTGTGGAGTGCTATCAGCTGCGGCCAAAAACCATTGAACTGGCAAATTAGGGCACTTTCAGAGAACTTCAAAGCTTCATCGAGTGAGTCCTGGACCACTTGGATAGTGGGAGTTGGGGCTTCACTCACGATATGGGCAGGAGATTGCCCTCTAGAGGCGGATGACCCACCAGTTATTTTTGCGAAGCTCAGAGCCATATTTTACGCAGATCGACACCAGATCGAAAGCCAAACCGCAGATCTGAAGAGAAGAGATCTGCGAGATTATAGATCTGAATCAGAAGAGATCTGCAAGATACCAGAAGAGACCTGCAAGATCTGCGAGACCAGAAGAGACCTTGTCGATCTGCGGATTAAAAGATGTAAAAGAGGAATACCAGCTTTACGCTATCTCGAGCGGCAAACGCCAGGATGTCTGCACAGGAAACCGTTTTCGGGCTATAGAACTGCGAGATCTGCGATCGGAAGAGTGCCGAGATCTGCGATCTTAGTTATATCCCTGAATGTTTATAGATCTGCGAGATCTGCGATCAGAAGAGTGCCGAGATCTGCGATCTTAGTTATATCCCTAAATGATTATAGATCTGCGATCGGAAGAGTGTTGAGATCTGCGATCTTAGTTTATATCCTTGAATGATTATAGAATATGCAGTGTATATACATTGCATGTGTTAGATTGCATCGCTGCGACCAATAAACAAGCCAAAGCGAAAGGCTATAAAAATCTTAATGTACAAACAATATAGAATGGAGGCGTCGCATCCCTGAATGTTTATAGAACTGCGAGATCTGCGATCGGAAGAGTGCCGAGAGTGTCAAGACTGCGATTAGTTAAATGTATAATTTCTATACTTTTGTTAATTTTTTATTTTTAAATAATTTTCCAAATACAAATTATTATTGTTTAAACTAATTTGATGTGGTAACAATTATTATGCTTTTTTTTCAAAAAAGAATATTTAATTTAATTAATATATAAAAAAATTATTACATAAAAATAATTACATCAAATGAATTAAATTGATGTGACACAAATTACTATGCTTTTATTTTTTAAGTATCGAATTTTTTTATTAAAAAAAATAATATAGTTATATCAAATTACATTCATTGAATTGAACTTTATTATATTTTTTTTTTAAATTTAATTGACATTAATATTTTTTTTTTTAATTTAACTTAATACTTTATATTTATGAGCACTACAATATCTCTCAGATATTAAACTAACATTTAAATAAAAAATATTTTTTTTTCCTTTATAATACCACAATTCAACTTGCTCCATTAGTAAGAACAATATTGACTCTAACTAAGTAATAAGCACCAGTAATTTACTTTCATCGTTATGGCATTCATTCTCATGTTTAATCTTTTTACATGCACTAAGATCCTAGGCTAGGTTTGTGTGAGCCTAGTTATTGTGGTTGGTTGCATTTGACCTATTCCCATGATGGCACCAAACCTAAACACGCAGTTAAGCATACCTTTCTTTCCTTTGGGTTGGAAACACCATTTTACTGCCCCCCATAGCTAGGTGTTTATATTTTGGTGATACTATGGTGATGTTATATGCTCATGGTTAAGTTATGTAATGAGATATGTTTCCGCTTAATTTATGTACTGAAATATCCCATTGTCTAATTTATGTATTGAAACATGTTAATGTTTAATTTAGGTGTTCAAATGGGTGGTGGAGTAGTTCGCATGGGTTGGCTATATTATGTGATTCGAAACCATAAGCCTAACCCTAGTTATCACTTTTAGCTCATTGGGTTAGGCTGTTATATGCACCACTTCACGCTTGCCACCTCACCACCTTCACATGATGGTTCAAGTTTTTCTAGAATTTTGTTCAACGATCATCATGAAACTGCATGAAAAGTGATGGTGGCAGCGAATATGGTAACCCTAACCAACATTTTCCCTCACCCTTTCTTGCTATTGGTCATTAATGTTGTTGTGCTCGTGGAGGAGGGCTTGTAAAACCTTATTTCCTAGTTTCTTATATGATTTAGCGATCTAACTCAATTAATGTTGGGTGCTTCATTATGGAATACCCATCCTTCCCTACTACATTACTATGAATCTTCCAAGACCCTCGTTATTTTCCATTCATTTTTTTTCCTCTTGTATGGGTCGTTGGCACTGGAAGCTTATGTATGCCTATGTTATTTTCCACTTACAACTTCCACAATTTAGAATACCCATTCTTCATAACAACATCTTCTGGATCAATTTTTTTCCTTGGAGGTAAGGATTTAGTCATGGCTGCACTTTCATGTAAAGGGGTTTTCCTTACTATGTCTTATTTTCTATAAAATTCATATGGAAGATTCCTAATTCTTCTTATTTTTATTCTCTGGGCATACAAAGTTGCAAATTAAACTATGGATGTGGTTAGACTAGTGTGTTGATTCATAGAACCCCCCTTATGGTCACTTCACAAGCTTCTCAACTTCAGACAGGGGTCTGTCATAAGGCCTCAACAGGTAATGGTTTTGTTGCATTTCGTAAAACCTTCAGGCTTGATTAAGGTAATATATTTGTTTCTGGTGCAAGGGTTTACACTAAAACTCTTCTCTTTTCCTTGCTTGGTTTATACCTTCCACCACCCTAAGCACATCCTCTTTATTTCAACAGGTACAACGTTTTCATGTTTTAAATATTTACTTTGGAAACTATTTTTCCAGTGCATGTTATCCTTTCTAATTGTTCATTCTTGGTTTTAACTCCTTCTCCCTTTTGGTGTTGTTCATAGGTACTCCAATTTCCATTAATTTATTGTTCACATGGCTACTCACAATGTTCATGTTTCCTTTCATTAATTGATTTTCTTGCTGCCTTCCGCCAGTTCTATTATATCTCCCTCCTGTTGGGACCTGGATGCTGGGAATGTTATGAATATGCATTACCAAATTTTATTTTCCTATAGTTGTGCTTAAATTTCCTACTGAAAGCTCTTGTGACTGGGCACAGTTTGTCTCTTACGTGGTGGAAATACCCTAGGCCTTGTTTCATTTGATCTTGCATCTAACTCGTGGCTAATAGATGATAATTTATACAAGTGGCATTGCAATTTTTAAGTTTGATTACTACACTATAAATTATTAAATAATGTCAAATAGTTGTTTTCAAGGGCATGTATAGGCCCTCCCTTGGTTCATTATGAAATTTATAAATAGTTACATACACAGCTTTTTTCTTTTCTATGATTTTGTCAATTTAAAATGCATAGCATTAACATCTTCCATTCACACTCTGTCTCTAGTTTTCCTCTGATAATGGACTCTTACGTTACTCTATCAATTTTGATATAGGTCTTTTGTAAGTTTTTCTAGAATTATTTTTCCATATTTTTATATATTTCCAATTCCTTGTTACCATATATGTTCAACTTGTTTTATTTTCTACACTCCTATTGTTAACGAAATGAGACTCTGTTTAGCATTATCGAACCAGCTGAATTACTATGATTTTATATTACTTGAAAGTTATGAATTTTTTGTGTTTAGTTTTTTAACACTATGTATTTACGAGTTCTTTAGTTAATACTTTATTGTCATTTCATGTGTTTGTCCTTGCTCTTCCCAATGTCCTTGCTAGTATAGGTATAAATGTAGAGGATGAAAGGTTTCGTCAAATTCTTATTGTTAGTGACTTGTAACCATTGTAATATTTTCTTCCTGAGTCATTTACCTCTCTCACAGCTAATGCCAGCATGTGGTCCCTATACACGGCCATGAGTAACACACTTCACATGATTTTTAACTCTATGATCTAAGTGTTGTCCTAATGCAAATTGATCTCC
>APFE031455394.1:0-25985 GCA_000404065.3 Pinus taeda
GTTACAATGAGGCGCGAAGGCCTATTTATTATTGAGAAACAATGGAAAACCCTTCACATTCCAAAACCGACCCTTAGAAGATGAAACGCCAAATTGTGGGCCCCGTTTTGGGTAAATTGGTACATCAATTTCCTGGGGTCGTAACTTTGGCATACGATCTCCGTTTGACGCGTATGGTAGCTCGTTAGAAAGATCTATCCGAGAACTATCATTGTTGGAACGGCAACACCATGGACCCGTGTTGCCCTTGGATTCCCAAAAAACGTCGTTTAGGGCCTCAAAACGGCTCCGAAGTTCAGGACCCGAAAAACTGCTAAAAATAGTAAGTTGTGCTATAATTAAGGAAACTGAAAATGCTGAAAGAGACAATGATGGGGGTCCAGATGGACTTGGCAGGTGACCACCAATATCCATCTGGATCATCAAGTCACATGGGTACACATTGAAAGGCTGAATGGTTGAAGATGAGGATATTTGAGGCTTCGGGATGCACTCAAGGAAGAAAGCAGTCATGGTAGGGCACATGTCGCAAGTAAGAAGGATGAAGGGGAAGGCTTCAGGCTTCCCAAGTGTGCTATATGCTATAGGGAGAGAGGGAGGGTGCAGGGCACAGTCCTAAAGGTTGAAGGTCGATTTTGCATGACTTCGCCGTGTGCTCATGCACTCAAGAAGCGTCAAGAAGGGTGCATAATGCACTCTTAAAGGCTAATTATTGGGGCTTCACCATTTTGGTGTGTGTTGGTCTACTCAAGAAGTTCAAGAGAGTGCATGTCACATTGGGAAAGGATGAAAGATAGAGCTTTAGGTCTTCGGGGTGCACCAATGTGCTCAAGGAGGGTAGACTTCTTCGAGTCCAAGGAGTGTGCTCAAGGAAGAATTAGTCATTTGGAGGGTGCACTTCAGGTCTAGGAAGGGGGTTCATGATTTTGGAGTGTGCCTAGCTATCAAGTATCGCACATGGTTCACTTATGAACAATGAAGGGTCAACCATCAAGGATTTAGAGTGCTCTCATGCGCTCTTGACCTTAATGAGATCGTTTTACAATTGAAATTTCTCCAAGTGTTTATGATTAGTAAAGGGGTGAGCGAGATGGGTTCTAGACATAAAACCATATGAAACACATTCTAAATCATCATGAAAACTTATATAAACTTTATTAACAATGAATATACATCATAACACCACTTTATTCAAACTCCCTAAGTATAACAAGTGAAGTGTGTGTGACTGCAACCTGAAAGTGTCATTTACAAAAATAAAGGTGTTATGACCAGGAAATGCATGTAGAGATGTTATAATCAAAGTGTCAACACTTGAGAACATTCAAGAACACTTAAGAGATATTGAACAACATAAAACAATGCTTCATGACTACGGCGACACTTGATACGACAATGGAGTGGGCTCCAAAATTCGAATGTAGTGAAATTTTGGAGGGTGTTGTAGCAGTGACAACACAACCTAAGAGTCATTCTTAGATGGATCATTTGGCTTAATGTTCTTAATGGAGTTCTCAATTATATTCAAAATTTCTAGTGGGTTCAAAGAGAGAATATCAAATAACGAGATAATAGGTTGGACTTATTAATATCATCAATAAAACTCTATCAATATGATGGAATGCTCAAGTGAATACTTGTCTTTGATTTACAAGGCAAGATTTGATAGTTGGGGTCATAGAGCTAGATGAAAGGGATTTATTTGCTAGGATTGGGCCCTTTCTTCGAGTGTTATATGACCAAACAACTTTGGACACATTAATTTAAGTATGCTTAATGTCCCATGACCCATTTATTTATGAATAGTGCTCTCCTACTTGATTCTTCTCCAATTCATTCACCCTTGATTCATTGCCTTCATAACACTCTTGTCTAGAGTTTAGACTAATCTTTCAGCATTTTAAAGTGTCAAATAGGTGTTGTAATTTTGTTACATCAATATGAGTTTCAATTCTACTAATAGTGGGATATAATTCTTAAAATAGGGCATATTGTTAGGTATGGGTTGATATTCTCTCATTTATCTTTCCAGATCAATGAACTTGTTTATCAAATATTTTATTATAATGGTACTATTTGGAATATCAAGGAATGTTAATTCCTATAAAAAGGTGCTACTCACTTGATTTCCTTGTTTCTTGGCAGAAGTTGATGGTTTATCTTTATCGATACTTTTTTCCCATGAACACTCAATATATACTTTTCAACTTTGATAACATCCTAGAAAATTTCTTGCAAGGTGAATTTATTAACTTGTTTCATGAACATGGCCATGGATGGTGGAAAACCATAGGTGTGGAATTCATTTGAAACTTCGTCCATAGGCCAAGAATTTTGAGGAATTTTACTATGGTGAAGTAGAAATATTTGGTTAAAATATTTTACTTTTTATTTGGACTCCATTTTCATACAGGATAACTCTTGGAGGAGACATGCACGAGTCCAACCTTCAATGAAATTTTCAAGGAACAAAGTCTCGAAAGAAACCCAACTCCTATGGCGACTAGGGGTTGTAGAGATGTACCACGAGGAGACATTCCCATCAAATGTATACGAAAATAAGAGACAAACCAAATTTTTGTGTTCCATGTTCATGAGCCTTAGATCTAACATAAACTTATTTATATGATCATCAATGGAATCATTTTATTAGGATCAAACTTCAACAGAAGTGTCTCTAGGTGATTTGACAATGGGAAAATAGACTGAGAACCACGATGACATCTTAGGCTATCCATGGCCTGTTGACTATATTTGGGTTTATAATATTTTGTCGATGATTTATTGATGTATGAGGCAGAGAGTATTTGAAATGAGAGTCAAGTTTAGGAGAATCACTAGATGGTGAGAGAAGACAATAATGTGGTGATGGCGGTGTTCTTGAACCACTCACCAATTGGTTTCTTATTTTCTCTTCTATGGACTTTAGGGTACTCGGTGGAATTACTAAAAACTAATTACAGGTGTTTCTCTCCATTTTTTTATATATGATAAAGTGGCTTGACATTGTTTGCTTAGCCCTTGAGTTTTATTCTATAAGAACTATTCCTTGATCACTTGCGATTGAATGGGTGATTCACCTACTGATTTGGAGTAAATTATCAATTTGGTGGTTTCCATTAAAATAATTACCCAAACCATATCGTATAATTCTCTTGTTCATGCTTCCAAACATAGGGAATTTGTTTTCCTATGTGGTGAAAAGGATGTATCTAGAATTTGGAGCTGTATGTCTTCCTTATGGGCCATTCGTCTCTCTCAAATTTGTGCTTCCAAAAGCTGATTCAGTATTCAAAAAATTTCAAGAAGAAAAAGAGTAATTCAAACTTGTTAATAGGTTTAGGCCCTCCTTCTAGCACCATTTTTTTTTATGACTAGAATGTGAACACTGATGGAGTAGCCAATAGCAAGGGGAGAAAACCAAATCATAAGCCACAATTATACCTGTTTTTTTGTGTGGTAATATCCAACTATTATGTGGGCTCAGTTTCCACTTTAGGGTAAGGAATATTTTTTATAAGCTATAAAATATTTCTATTGTTAATGATATTTTCTATCCTTACCTTTGTAACTGCATTGATTTATTAATTCTTTTAGGATCAATGATATTGATTACTAGACGGAATGGACTCGAAGAGCAGTGGAAAGTTATTTTATTAAGTATAACTAGAATGCTTAATGGTTGTAGTCTCACCAAGATGTTGATTCATCTTGAAACCACTAAAATTGAAATTTTCATTAAGGCTCACCAATTGGTTATAACAAAACCTTGGCATTCTTATAAATGTATGCAAAAAATAAGATTCATGCACTGTAAGAATAAAAAATGACCATAGAAGAGATACATATCCATTTTCGATACAATTCAATTGCATTGATCGGGAAATAAATCCTTTCTTACAAAATATTGTAAAAAAGAAGTTAGCAAGATCATTCAACCTTTCAATTTTCAACCCCCTCCCCCCCTCGCTTCATAGTGGGGAGCTTTGCTACTTATACATTGAATTAGAACTACAAAATTACAATCTACTAATAAACGCTTTGCTACTAATTTGGCCTTAGGACTTCTTTGCATTTAATTTTTGTCGATATGTCTTCTAGGTTGTGTATATATTCAAGATTTGTAAAATTTTGAGACTATCCATCTTCAGTAACTACTGTTCCCCTCTCAATACTTGGTCATCTAGCTTTTTAATACCAATTTTCATATTGATACTATAATAGTCGAGTTTATTTGGTGGAATAGATGATGCATTTATTCATTGAACCATCATCCACCTTTGGAATCTTTTTCGATTTTAGTGATCACATTCTCCTTGGCTCTAGTTATTTATTTAATCTTTGGCTTGATAGGGGTGGAGTTGAGTAGATATTCCATAGGTTCAATATCCCATTCCTCTACCAATTTCATGGTGATGTCCCACATTTCCTTGGCCAAGCTAGTAGCTTCACTCACCATCATTCTAAATGCATCACACTTTGTTTTCCATATTTCGATCAAAGACCAATCTCTCACAATTTTTTTTTTGAAAATAAGCTAGTGAATAATGAGAATCCCAATGCTACTTTTTCCAGTCAATGATTTGGTTGAGAGCTTGACTGTTTCTCTTTTGGGCTTCCAATTGGGCATCACTTTCACTAGTTAGCCATTCCAATTATGTGAAGTAATCTTAGACCTTGTCAGACCAGGCAATAACTCCTCAACCAAAATTGATTCATGTGTCTTATTCCATTAGGTAGGTATTCATTATATACATGAGGGATAGACTGTTCACTTCATCTCCCGATGACTGTTCATATCACTTATTTATCTATTTATATTATATTCACCCAATTTTGAAGATTAGGTGTCAACATTCCCCCCCCTTAATCTGAAGTGATGTTGGTGAGTCCAAGCATCATTCTGAATCATTCAAGCTTTTCTCTTCCAAGTGCTTTAGTGAAGATGTCTGCAATTTTCTCATTAGTGGAAAAATGACAGAGATGTATTGTTTTGGCCTCAACATGATGTTGAATCAGATGATATTTAGTATTGATGTGCTTCGTTCGATCATGGAACTTTGGGTTCTTGCCCAACTTTATTGCAGAGATAATAACAATCATGAGTGGAGTTGATTGTACTTGTTTTACTTGCAAATATTCAAGAATTTTCCTGAGCCACACAATTTCTTTTGTTGCTTCAGCTGCTGCCACATATTATGCTTCTATTGTGGAATCTGCTGGAAGTAATTGTTTGCATGATCTCCAAGAGACATCTCCTGATCCAAGACTCATAACATATCTTGAAGTAGATACCCCAATTTCTTTGTCTCCATCGAAGTTTGAATTAGAGTATCCAATCAAGCTGAAGTCATCCACCTGTGTATACTTGATTCCAAAGTCTTGATTTCCCTTCAAGTACCTTAGAAATCTTTTTGCAGCAGACCGATGTCCCTTACAAAGCTTTTGCATAAACCTGGAGAGGATTCCAACAGCAAACAAAATGTCTGGTCAGGTAGTAGTTAGGTAGTTGAGACTTCCTACAAGGTGTCTATACTTTGTTGCATCCTCAAATTATTTTCCTTCAATATATGTGAGCTTTATGTTTTGTTCCATTGGAGTAGTAAGAGGATTGCATTCTGTCATGCCAAACCTATTCAACAGATCTCCAATGTATTTCTTTTGAGAAAGAAATATCGACTTCGGATGTTGGGTTACTTTAATGCCAAGATAGTAATGAACATAGTCCAAATCAGTCATTTCAAAACTTCTCCCCAATTCCTTCTTTATGGATGCAATGTAGCTTTCATTGTTCCTTGTCATCAAAATATCATCTACATATACCAAAAGATATACAACTATTTTACTAAATTTCTTGTCAAATAAAGTTGCATCATCAAGATCATAATGTTTGAAATTGAGTTTCAGAAGATGCTCAGTCAGTTTTTCATACTAGGTTCGTGGTGCTTGTTTGAGGCCATACAAGGACTTCACAAGTTTGCATACTTTATGTTCATGTCTTTTCACAACAAATCCTTCAGGCTGAGACATAAAAACATTCTCTTTTAGATCTCCATTTAAAAAAGAAGTTTTTACATCCATTTGATGGACTTTCCAACCGTTCTGAGCTACTAGGGCAAAGAGTGTTCTGATGGTAGCCCATTTTGCTATGGGGGAAAAAGTCTCCTCATAATCAACCCCTTCCTTTTGTGCAAAACCTTTTTCCACAAGCCTATCTTTGTGCTTTTCAAGTGAGCCATCAACTTTATACTTGTTCTTGTAGACCCACTTGGAGCCAATTGGTTTGGTTCCTAATGGAGGATCAACCAGCTTCCAAGTGTCGTTCTTTATGAGGGCATCATACTCCTTTTGCAACGCTTCTTTTCATTTGTCATGAGAAGAAACTTCTTTGGAGGAATTTGGTTCAAAATCTATAGACAAGTTCAATTCACAATCATAAGAAACATCCATATCAATAGGTGAATTAGAGTCATCCACATCACCTCCATTCTGCCAGTTTGAATTTCTAGTTCCTGTCTTTCCAACCTCATCAGGATGAACACTTTCAAGTGTCTTTGTCAGCCACTTTGGGGGACCTTTTTTAGATGGTCCAGGCTACTCCGCTAATTGAGTTGGGACTGGATAAATATTGAGTCTCCCAATTCTATCAATCACATCACTTAAAGCATCATCTGTTGTTGGATTTTCATGCAGGGGAGAGTGTTCCTCAGAAGAAGATTCCACATGTTGATCTAGTATAGGAATCCCCCTTTCAAGATGTGGAATCTAATTATCAAATTGTTGAAATGATTTTTCTTTTGAAAATCTATCCAAGCGATCAAGTTTCCTCTTAACAACATTGTCAGTTTTGGATGATTCAAGAAAAATTACATCTCTAGATACAACAAACTTTTTATTTGCTTCATCATAGAGACGATATGCCTTGGAGGTGTTTGAATACCCCAAGAAGATACACTTATGACTACTAGCACCAAGTTTGTTTCTATGTACCTTTGGTATCAAAGCATAACAAGTGAAACCAAAGACCCTGAGATGCTTTACCGAAGGAACATGTCCATACTACATTCATATGGAGTCTTGTTTCTAATAGCACTAGATGGACATCTATTCTTTATATATGCAGCACATAGAACAACATCAGCCCAAAACATTATCTTTACATTTTTGAAGAAGAGCATGGATCATCCATATTTAAGATTGTCCTATTCATTCTTTCAGCTACACCATTCTATTGGGGATTATAAGGCACAGTTGTTTGATGTTTGATCCCATGTTGGCAAATATAGTTTTAAAATTCATTTGATGTGTATTCTTTTCCATTATTAGTGTGAATAGATCCAATATGAGATTGTGCATCATTTTCAATCCATTTATGAAAATTCTTGAATGTTTGAAAAGCATTAGATTTGTTCTTCAATAAATAAACCCAACACATTCTGGTGTAGTCACCAACAAATGTCATCATATATTTATTTCCATTTGCAGAAGGAACAAGCATTGGACCACATAAATTTGAATGAATGAGTTCAAGTTTTCTATGTGCTCTTGAATGTGAATCATGAAAAGATGTTTTCTATGCTTTCGTAGAATACAAGCATCACATTGCTTAAATTTCCTAGGAATTGTAGGCAAACCAACAACACCATTTTTCTTCAACAAGTAGAGGCTATCATAGTTTAAATGTCCAAATATAGCATGCCATAATAAACTTGATGGAAGTGAACCTTCTTCATGATGAGAATTGTATGAGAAATTTTTGCACGAGCAGAGGTTCCTTGCAGCTTGAGAAGCCTTTCTTCTTCTATTCCCCTCATGACAAGTGAGTGGTCAGATGCTTTTCTTACCTCAAGCTTGCCATCCAAACATATGAATGGAGTGACCTTTCTGGTGGATGTGGACCAAGGATAGTAGTTTCTCTTGAGCTGTGGGAAGATATAGAACATGATGCAAAAGAAGGTCTGGAAGACCAGGTAGTTTTAAGCCTAATTGTGCCAAGCCCTGATGGATTGATTTTTTGATTGGTCTGCAAAGTATACTACTCCATCAACATTGTCAGTAAATTCTTCAAAAAAATCTTTTCTATGAGTCATGTGGCAGGTTGCTCCTGAATCAAGCAACCAATCATTTTTCCAAGAAGCAAGTGAAGCATTAAATAAATCTTCACTTACTCTAATGTTACATTATGCCACAACATAGTGAGCAGATTCAGGTGCTTTACCTTTGTCTGTATCATCAGTTTTACCTTTCTGTTGGTTTCTTTACTGCTCAATTTTGTCCCATGGTAGCTTGCATGTAGAGGCATCATGTGATCCATTTCTTTTGTAGCGTATGCAATGCAAATCTGCCTTTACTCCTTGAGAGTGTCTTCCCCCACGCCTCTGAAATATATTCCTCTTCCTCTTCAACCACCTCTTCCTCTTGAAGAATCTTGAGCAAGATGTTTTTCTTTATGAGCAAGGCACACAACCTCTTCAGAAGATCCAGGGGCTGTCTTCTTTCCAAAAGCTTTCTCTCTTTCAGCAAACTTTTTCACAAGAGAGTCAAAGGTGATATCTTTGAGATTTCCATTTGCTTGTAGTGACTCAAGATAATTGGAGTAAGTAGGATAAAGTGCCTTGAGAAAAGAAATAAGAGGAATATCCAATTCAACCTTAGTGGATTTGATATCATGCATTATAGACTTTACTTCATATGCAAGAGCAGAGATCATTATTTGGCAGTTCAAGAGTGAAGAGTTTAATCATGAGTTGAACAACTTCAAGTGCAGAATGTGAGTCATAGAGTTCTTTAAGCTTTTGTAAGGCTTCAAAGGCAGTTGAGAATGATGAAATATGGTGACTCACCTCTTCATTTATAGATGTTGTGATTAATGCATAAGCTTTTCTATTCTTGTTTTCCCAAATGACGAGCTCTTTGTCTGAGGTAGGCTGTTCTGGTTCATTATCTCCGTCTCCAACACACACTCCTTTCCACAACTCATTGAAAATGAGTGTGTGTTTTATCATCCGGGACCACTCAGGATAGTTCTCTTTGCTAGTGAGAACTATTCCCATGATGGATATGATTGAATGCATACTGTAACAAAAAAATTCTGCTGATAGAAAAATACTTCTGCCAATATACAGTAAAATTGTACTTCTGGTGGTAATTAAAAATTACAATTCAAAGAAATATATTTTTGATATGACTTGAGAGAAGATTTAACTGTTAATATGTGAGACTAATCCTTAACCCATTGCAAAAAGGTTCACGATCTCTTCAACAAAATATATTCTTATGTATCTTAGAACAACTATAACTACTACATAAGGTATTTCCATGCTACAAGTATTGTTTATAAATCATACTACGTTACAGATTCAAACAAACATATATATATTGACATTCTACGGTAATCCTCCTCTTGTTGTAGTAATCCACATTCTCACAGATTCCAAAAACCATAAGAGCCATACACTTCCACGCAAATTACTATATAGACACAAGCCCCACCACTAGATTTGTCACATGCAATATTTAGATAAATGAAACAATTATTGAAATATAAAAAGTCTTAGCTTCATTAAAATTATCAAAGAACTGAAAAACTTAATGTGCAACACTTCACCGTAGGAAGACTCGTACATCGTACGTTGTACAACATCCAACAAAGAACTGTATGCATTCATCGGATAGAAGATAGAGTAGGAATAACTCTGAGTGAGAACAAGAGTTCATTAGGATAGTTCAACGCATGTCAAGCTACCGTACAACACAAAACAATGACTGTGGAGAGGACAGAGAGCAATAGGCTATGGATAGAGAGTTGTAGGCAGTGAGAGTTACAACTATTTTGGGAGCTAGCTCTGATACCATGTCAAACCAGGCAGTGACTCCTCAACCAAAATTGATTCGTGTGTCTTATTCCATCAGGTAGGTCTTCATTATATACATTAGGGAGAGACTGTTCACTTCATCTCTCGATGATTGTTCATATTACTTATTTATCTATTTACATTATATTCACCCAATCCTGAGGATTAGGTGACAACATACCTGCCCCAACTTCTCCATGAAAGAACATTCAGCATTTTGAAAATCATTATTAATTTTGATGGCCTTTGCTTTAAGTATCTGAAGGTTATGCCTTGTCATCTTGTTCCACCTTAGCACTAATCTCTTTCATGTGATTCTCTTTTATGTATATTTTCTTGTAGATTCATAGGCTCATGTAATCTAGTAAAACAAGAGACGAGAATCTACTTCTACTCTTTACAGCAGAAGCACATAAGGATTGAGAAAAACAATAACTGAAAAGAGGAAGAACATCAATGGCACATAACACAATAAATATCGAGGGAAAGCCACAACTCAAAACCCCACTATATGTATTGCATTAATCAGAAATCCAAGATGATTATACAATGCATGTTCTCTCAAGAACAATCCCAGGACTCAGTAAAATCAATCTCCAACTCGCAAGAAAAATCTTGGCCAACACTTAGCCAATACTCCTACTCTCTAAGTCCCTATTTCCTTGCAAAATTCCTATGGCTAATTAGCCCATATTAAAGGGAAACTAGTGCATCCAAAACTGTAGAATCCATTCAAGTTTCTATTCCTAATTGCATGCACCATCTGTACAACTCAAAAAATTATAAAACTGATATTACATTGTCCCTCCACTTTAGTCTCAACTGGGTCCTTCTCAGAATTGACATGCATGAGTTTATGATGAGGGAATATCCAGTTAACTGGAGTAGCACTAGTTAATGCATTAGTTCACCAATTGATTATTAACTCACTATTAGTTCCTCAAACAATTTGGAACTAATTTAACTGAACTTAACTCAGTAAAATGAGTTATCTAATTAAAACTCAAAATTAACTCATCTTGGACACTATAATATAAGGAGAAAATATACATGACTTCAGAAAGACTTCCAACTCAAAATTCCTAATCTAATTAAGTTAATTAAACTTAATTAACTATTTACAAGTTGCTATGAGAATAGAATTTGATTTTAATTCTTAGTTTAATTCAAGGAGAAATTCAACAGGAATTTATGGATTTTACTTTTATCATTTCTTTTTGTTATTGTCAACACTCCCTCTCAAAAAGAAAGGAATTCAACTCGATCCTAATCATGAACCTTTTGAATGCTCTACATGCAACACTTCTCTCTAATGTTGTTGTTATAGAAACTCCAAAAACAAAACAACATCCAACCTGAATTAGAATGATGCCTTTGTCATCAAAGTCTCTGATTGTTATTGCCTCTATTGACTAAAAACTCTGTGCTTTTGTTGACTTTGCCTTTCTTCACTATTGTCAACCCTTCTCTATCCTTCTTCAATATTTGACTGCTCTAGCCTCTATCACTTTGACCTCTAACTATATCAATCTCAATGATTTTTCCCACTACTATGTACTTTGGGATCCCGTAGCAAGGTAAGATCCATTAGATTAAACCTATCAATTGACCCTACCCAATCTCAACCCTCTTGGGACTATCACTTCACATAACCCCACCTCACATTTAGAGGTATGGCAGCATGTGATCCCTCTTCCTACTTGGCTTGAAATTTCCCCTACTGGAGGTCTCTGCATGAATGGATGCCTCCACTCGGTCTCCTCTCTACTTCTCCAATTATGGCTACTCCACAATTGTTTGAGACTGCTTCTGAGACTACTTCTTCTCTGCTTGAGTGGATCTCTCCACTTGATCTCCTCTCATCTTCTCCAATTGTAGTTGTTCCACAATTTCCTGAGACTGCTTCTGAGACTACTTATTCTAGGGCAACATGTTAAGAGGTAATTTACTCTCCCTCTCAACCACCAAGTCTCTAACTTTTGCCTTGCTCCCCAAGTATTTGCATGCATATTGTACCTCAAGTGCATACAGGTTCTTGGATAACACACCAATTTGTTTCATTTGTCTTGCCATCATGAAATTTCCTTGAAAAAAAGCTGATTTTAAATCAACGATATCTCCCTCATCCAAACTCCGATTTGGCCAATGTTTTTTTGAATTTAGGTAATTTTTCACAAGGAAGCCATATCTACTATTTTTTTTGAAGATTTTACACACAAATATTCACATCTTCTCTACAAACTCGCGATCCAAAAAAAATCTGGCTCCAATTCGATGTAGAAAATCTTGTAGATTCACAAGCTCATGCAGTGTACTAAAGAAAAATACAAGAATATACTTCTACTTTCAACCAGTGGAAGTTGATAGATCGATGAAAATACTAAGAACAAGAGGAAGCCAAATCAATGGCACATAACACAATAAATATTCGGGGAAAACCACAGCTCAAAACTGCACTATCTGTATTGCATTAATCACAAATCCAAGATGGTAGTACAATGGTTGTTCTCTCAAGAATAATCCCATCACTTAATAAAATCAATCTCCAACTCACAAAAAAAACACTTGGCCAACACTTAGCCAATTCTCCTTCTCTCCAAGTCCCTATTTCCTTGCGCAATTCTTATGGCTGATTAGCCCATATTAAAGGGAAACCAATGTATCCAAAACTACGCAATCTGTTCAAGGTTCAGTTCGTGATTACATGCACCATATGTACAACTCAGAAAATTATACAACTAATAGTGCACTAGCCCCGCACTCTAGTCTCAACTGGGTCTTTCTCAGAATCGACATGCATGCGTTTATAATGAGGGAATCTTCAGTTAACTAGAGTAGTACTAGTTAATGCATTAGTGCACCACTGGCTGTTAACTCACTATTAGTACCTTAAATAGTCTGGAACTAATTTAACTGAACTTTACTCATTAAACTGAGTTATATAATTACAACTCAAAATTAACTCATCTTGGACCCCTGTAATATAGGGAGAACATATACATGACTTTAGAAAGACTTTCAACTCAAAATTCCTAAGCCAATTAAGTTAATTAATATTAATTCACTATTTACAAGTTTATATGAAAATAGAATTTGATTTTAATTCTCAGTTTAATTCAAGGACTAATTAAACTGTAATTTCTAGATTCTATTTTTATCATTTCTTGTTGTTATTTTCAACACTTTAGTGCCTTTAGTTCATTGATATAAGCTTCCTTCAGTGCACCATTTTCTTATCATATTGATCCTTGAAGGACTCTAATAGTGTTATATGATGTTCTTATAATATTTTGTAGTGTTTGACATCCATTTATTATTTCTATTGCTTCAGATGTTCCTACAATGATGCTACCCCTTGGTCCAAGTATTACACATCCATGGATAGTCTTTGGGTGGTGGATTCATTTTCTATGACAATGGATTATAAAACATAAATTATGTCCACTGTGACCTTTTGATTGCTTTGAATGGTGACACTCCATATTATATTTTGCTCAAGGAACTCTAGAATGATAGACTCCTCTTGTATTGTTTCTATATTTCTTCTTTTAGGAATGTTGTAGATGATTAATTTTCTAGGATTTTTACAATAATAGTCTCCTATCTTGATAAATTTATCATGGATATCCCTATGATTATCAATAATGAGTGTAGTGTTTTTTTTAATAAGCAGGGAAATAGAGGAAATAGTATTTTTCAAAATGGTGGAGCTTTGTACCATCATACTTGTTGAGGCACTTGCCTATGTTGTATTCTCTTGTCAGAAATATTTGAAGGGATTCTATCTCTCTTTCCCATTGTTGGTCTCCTTCCTTAGCACTTATATTTCTCATGGTTATTCCTGTTTGGAATATGTAGCTTGCTATACTACTTTGGATTTGGCTTGGGCTAGCCTTTCGTGTTCTTTTCTCATTTTGGCTTTAAGATGCTTATTTTATAACACTTAAGCTTTGACCTTTTATTCATCATCCTTGGGATTTTAGATCTCTGCTATCTCCAAAGAGCATTATTCTCCATGCTTTTCTCTTTTCCTTTCTTCTGGATACTAGATGGGTGGAAATTCTGCATGTTCCATTTCTTCCATCCCCCAGTTCATCTCTTCATATGTGAGGAATTATTGAAACACTAAGTTGTGAGGAAGAGACTCATGTTCATAGGAATGCATAAGTTTTACTGACTTGTAGTGTTCTTTTATTATGTCATAGGGGTCATGACTCCTAAAAACACTTGTGAGGAGCTTGAGCTCTTTAATACCATTTACTTTATTTATCACCTAAGTAAATTTATTAAGTAAGTAATAACTAATTCTGATGGAAACCCAACAATGAACTCTTAAAATTGTTGGCTAGAATTAACTTTCCTCTAACACTATCAATTTGATAAGAAATTTCCTTTATCATTAGTTGATTAGGGAACAACTGTGGAGTAAGGTGAGGGGCCACCGAAAAGGCATATATGTAGTGCTCTACACAATAGAAATTCCCTAATTCTACGATATTTTTTTTTAATTTTTTTTATGGATTCTTTAGATATCCCAGGGGACAGAAACCAAATTAGATTTGATGCATTTGGGCGAAGAAAATGGTTGCAAATTTCATAGAAAATATTGGAGTGGTCCTTTGCCCATAATTTTTTATAATAGATGTGCATGGTTGGTATTTTTGGTGTTCACTTCTAGTTCATGCTAAGAAACTCATTAGTCACACAAAAGGTATCTACTAGGTAGGAAAGCTATAGAAATAGGGGCCTTAATTTGATAGGGATTCATTTATTTTCAAGAGGGACTTTAATAAGTTTGTTGAAAAATCATTTGAAAAATTTAATATACTTCCAATGGAAACTATATTTGGTACTAAAGGAAACCATTCAATTTTAAAGTGAGAGTTGTTGAACTCACTGTATAACTTGTTGATCATTATTGTGAGATAGAAAAATGGTGCCCATAGGTGCTGAGTGGGGTATTGCTTATTGGTATGATATTTGAATGATTAGTTATACCACCACCATCCCTTCACAATATTGATGAATTTAGGATGAGTGGTGAAGAAATTATCAAGGAACTGCTTATTCAACTTGATTTTAGGAGGCTTGAAATGATACATATGACTAAAATATTTGCCCTTCAGGGAGGCCATGACTTCTCCCATGCTACTAACAATATATTCATGTTGTAAGTCGAATTGCACATCTGTCCAATTGGTCATGTCATTACATGGTATTATGGGTGGTCTAATGGATATCCAATATATATTATATTTCCTTATGTTTCACATTGCTCTGTAATCCTAATCTATTGCATCAAATTGGGAGTTGGCATACTTTTGTTATATTTCCCACCAATCTAGGTTTATGTTTTCCCATTAAAAAAACCTGGTATCCTTGAAGAAGGTTTTACTTATAGGAGGGTCTAACACACTGGTCTTAGCAATATTAAGGTTTCATCCCTTGCCTTTCGGTGTCTTAGATATCCTGTTAATTTTCTATGCCTTCAGTACCTACATGTAATAACATAAATAAGCTTCATAATTCGCAACCCATTCCTAATTAAAAGGATATGAAAATAAAATTAATTTCCAACTTTTAGCAGAATTAAACTTTTCACTCATGAGCCTTGAGCTCGGGGAGCTTTCTTTGGTGCTAAAAGTGAGTAGTGATGAGAGATTATATAAACACATAACTTAGATTTAGTGGAGGATTAGGCTCAAAGGATTCATTTATAACAATTTATGATAACTAAGGGAAGGATTTAATGAAATCATATGAAGCATTAATGCAATTAAGGAGATTGTTGGTGTAATTAAGAAAGGTGTTAATGCATTCCAAGAAATCTAGTGCATAATATTTTTCCATAAAGTGAGGTTCGTACTGGGATTAGGGAAGTGTGATTGGGTAATCCTAGAATTAACATTTTATGTTGAGAAGAATGAATTGATGGGAAAAAACATTGGAGTTCTTCAAGGAAAAAATATTTATCACCCCTTGCAGAAGAATTTGGTGGAAAAGACCCCATAAAGGGCATGGTTGATTCTTAGTGGAAGATAGCAGTTGAAGCCAAATAGGCGTAAGTACTAATATCAAGAAATATTAATCTAGGATAACTTATATGAGTATGAATACTTCTTGAATCTTGAGTTTACCACTATAGCATCACATTAGAGAGTCAGAGGAGGATAGGATAAACACAATATTTCAAAATAATTCTCTTCAGTTTTTAACATCCAATAAAAGTGATCTCAGAGGATGAGGGAAATCTTCTGTGATAATGTGTTGGTATTGGAGAGTTGGGAAAAGTGAGAACTTCAATTTTGAAATAATCGATTTATTTCCAACCTTTGAACTTTGATATGGGGTGCTGCGAAGGGGATGAAAGAATATTCCTACATGTTGCTAATCTCAAAGAGTAGGAGGAACAAATTTTAATGATGGATGCCCACATTATTGTTATAGATTTTCAATTGTGAGAGGGAAGTTGTTTGGAACAACACTTCCATAGGATATATTTGAGAAATTTTAGTGAAAAAACCCTAATTTTTTTATCAAATAATCTTCTATATTTTCCTTAGGATGTTGGAAATTTTATAGTCTCAAACTTTAGTGGAAAATTGTTATGGAATTTTGAACCAAGAAAGTTTATTTGACACTATTTAGGACTAGCCATCAACCCTAATTGGCACTTGGGTTATATATCTACAATTATAGGTATGAAAAATTCAAATTTTTACCATCGATACTTCACTATTTCACCTTAGGCTTAGAAAATTGTGTTATTTGAAACTTCCCATAAACATTTATAGAAATAAATACCAATATGACTCATTAAAAGGAGAAAAATCTTAGGATTTTATGCCTTAATACCAAATTTATGAACCAAATACTTAAAATATCATGAGAAGACAAAACTACACATGATGTACACTTGCGTGAGGATGCATGTATGTATGTATGTAATGTGTGTATGTATTCACACATTTCTTGTCGATTATTTACTATTAGGTTGTCCACTATTATATACACATTTATCCATGTATATTTAACCCCATATATTCCTCCCATTAGGTTCATATCAAATACATTTAATCCCATATATGCCCCCTTGAAGGTATATGATCTTCTGAGGCTCTTCACATGACACTCCTCCTTGATCAAGTTCTCAATGGTCCCAAATAAATTTGAGAAATATTACTACATTTTAGCATTTTGGTGCTTCTTTTAACATACATCCATGAAACTATCACAATGAGAGTTTAGTAACATATTCCACATTAAATTAAAATCTCTTCCAATCACTATCTACATCTTCTAGACATGACAAATATATTTTAAGAAAATTTCATTTATATTGAGAAATATTATTAATCTATTCAGAGAAATAATGAAAAACTCTCTTTAATTTTTGAATGATAAAAAATTTGAGAATATTTCATCACATACACTTGATTCTAATAAAAGAGGATGTTCCATCTTCAGTTGTTCATTTTAGATGATAGGAATATCTATTATGGTATTGACATAATATATGTGTATGACGGGGAAAAATTATATCATAATGAATATACATAACCATATCTAATTTATGCAAAATTATAAAAAATTCCAGTTCATATGATGGTAATTCACTTGATTTATAACATATTGCAATGAAATGGGATGAAGATTGCCACCCTTCCATGTCCATTTTCATCAAATCTTAAAATTTATCAAATAATGATATGTGCCTATTGGGAATCACAATTGTCATTAAATCAAAACCCATAGGTGTTTGTCAATGATAACATTTCTAAAGATAAGGGTCCATGAGAGGTGGTCAGTCCATCTCATAAAACACATGGGGAGCACTGGTTTATCTAATGTCCAAAATCCCCCCTAGTATAAGCCAAGTGTGTATCAAAATCATGATCTATGCTCTAATACCACTTATTGGGAATCATGATTTCCATTAAACCAAAAACCACAAGTGTTAGACAATGATCAAATCATGAGATATAAGGATCCACCAGAGGAAATTACTCCATGTCCCTAAACACATGGGTAACATTGGTTATATCCAATGTCTAAGAGCTCCCACAAGACGAAGAGGATAACAAGGATGAGGATGTTATGGCTAAAAAATGCACCCCCTAGGGTCTAAGAGAAAAGCACAACTCTTTCTAAGTCAAAGGGTAAATTTGTGATTAGTGGAACAACCAAAAAAGTGTATTTTTGAGGGTTCAACACTCTTCCATGGTTTTGGGTTTGAAACAAAAGACCTATCCATGCCCCTTTCTAGCGTTGAGGTTGAAATAGAATCCTAGAAATGACATCTCTCCACTTTTGTTTTGAAACTGAGAACATTTTTAATTGGATAAGAATTGATTTGGTCCAGTTTAACCTATTTGATCAATTTGTAATTGATTTGTTCTACTTTATTATAGCCTATGAAATAGTCTAGAAAGTGTCTAGGTTCAATGAACCAATAATGAGGAAATTCTATAGAAGCCAAGATCTTCACTAGTCATTGGGGAGAAGAAAAAAACATATGCCAAATTGTTGCTAAACTATTTCCAAGATAAAATTGTACATGTAGGTTTATAAACTAGTGAGAATATAAGTTAGGATATAGACCAAAGGTAGAGGCTACAAGGAATCATTGATGTCCTTCAATTAAGCATTGATGCTATAACAATAAAATGATTTCCTCACATTTGTCTTCCATGTATTCTCATATTTTATATGGCTGATCTATTGTGTATGTGCTAACATTATTTTTGCATGAGAATAGGAATTGGTTGTCTTTATTATGTGTAGGTCATTAAAAATATTCAAGAGAAAATATATCGAGGAGATCTTCCCCAAACTAGCTTCACCAACAAAGACTATATTCTGATGCTAAGAGGTAACTTCTTCACTTTCTCTTCAGACTTTGAATCCATGGGATTGCTTGTTAGCTTAGCATCAGTTATCTACATACATGCAATATATATATAGGTCTTGGGAAAAGCTTACTATGTCTAAAGTAACTTGTTACTACTAGAAATGTTTTCCCTTAAATAGAAATGACAACTATACTAGGGAGCTCCTAGTAAGTGTATTTTTTTATCTTATTGCACTCGATTTTGGTTGGGGATTTTAAAGTTCCTTTGTATTTTACAATGGTCTATAGTCTTACTAAAAGCTTAGATTTAAAATAGAGATCTAAAAAACCTATGGATCTACTTTATCTCGTTTTGTTACACACCTGTAGTTCAGACTAGGGTGTTGTAAGCCCTCTATTTTAGGGTTTGTATTTCCTAAAAGCATTGATTGCCTCTCTCTTTCAAAAATCCTTTTGTGACATAGCATTGAAGGCGCTTTTCTTCAAAAAAATGAAGGGGTTAACTCAGTTCTCCTAGGATATTTTTGCATCTTTGTAAGGCTCTAGTTTATGTACTTGAATCTATAGTTTTGGACTTTCATTGTTGATATTTTTGCTAAATTTACATGCTATGTTGTAGATTTGGTTATCTTATTAGGGTTTGAGACTATCTCTTGGGTTTTGATTCTTATCAGGCACATTGGTGTCTAGGTACCTCTCTGGCATTATGTTCTAGCAACTACAACCACCCTCCAAAATTTTTCCTTCACTTTGTTTTGGAGCCTTCCTACCGACC
Source organism: Pinus taeda (assembly GCA_000404065.3). Classification (NCBI taxonomy): domain Eukaryota; kingdom Viridiplantae; phylum Streptophyta; class Pinopsida; order Pinales; family Pinaceae; genus Pinus; species Pinus taeda. The sequence continues at coordinate 19,481 of APFE031455394.1, forward strand.
ATGCTCAACGACATGTCTTGCACTATCAAGCACATAAGCTTCAACTGTTTCATAGTGTCTTGTCAGCCTGTGAATGCAAGTTTGTTCCACCCCCTGAACAGGCTGCTTTGTGGACTTAGTGTTAGTTGTCAGTTGAGTAACTCCCTCTCGGAATTTCGCAGTTCTGGAGGGAACCAACCTTCCCTCTAAAAATTGCGCAAACCCAGCTGGACACCTAGCTGGGCTCCAAGATTGTACAATTCTTCCTAACATTCTTCGTCTAAAAAATTATGCAATTCATCCTAGGACAACTGCTCACCTAGAAATTATGCAATTCTAGGAAGTAACCACCCACTGCTCCCAGATATTGCACAATCCCTTTGGGACATCCAACCTAGCAACTAGGAGAAATTGCACAAATCCGGCTAGGTAGCCTTTTGGGCTCAGAAATTGTGAGATACAGTCACACAGGCTTCCTTGAGAAAATTGCAAGGTTTAACCTAGGACAGCTGCTCAGCCTAGAAATTACACAATACTTGGATACAGTCACCTATTCCTCTGAGAAATTTCATAATCCCTCTAGGACAACCATCATTTCTTAGTCCTGAAACTGTACAGATTTTCGTCCCAAGCTCGCAAACTGATGCATGTGCCTTCAGGTTGACTGGTTCCCTCTGAGATCGAGAAAAACTAATTTTCATGCATGGAATGCTTCTCCCAGCAGACAATCAGCCTCATGATAGCCCGGATTGTGCCTTACGCAGTTTTCACAATTAGTCTCCCAACCTCCCAGCAAAAATTGCACAACCTTCACGATCAATCACACATGTATGATGCAAGTGAGTCCCCAAGTTATTTTTGGTTTTCGACTGACGGATTGCTTGCCATGAGTGTTGCTATCTCTCTAAGAAGCACAGGTGTTCATCTGTCTCTCAGCAGCACAAGTACAATGGCCTTTAAGAGAGCAGAGTGAAAGGACACTGTTGAGAGCACAACGAGGGTTGTAGACAAGTAAGTGCTTATGAGCTTTCCTACCTATGAATACATCAAGTTGTTAGTAGACAAGGACATCAAGATAAAATGGCAGCAAAAGCACATCGAGCAGCACCATCAGCAGCAATAGAAGGCAGCACACCGGCATGTCGCGAGTGTAAGAAGAAGGTTGTTGACAATGTAGAGGAAAAGAAAAGATGCAAGTTCAAAGTAGATCCACTCATGACGAAAGAAGCTTTGGGTATTAAGGCTATGAGGTGATGGAGAGATAAGACTACCGTGTGATGGCAAGAGAGAGAAATAGAAAAGGAGTTTCAAGTGTTGAAGCGACAACTCAAGGAAGAACAAGAGCTACACAAATGAGAGAATGAGTTGCAGCAAGAACAGGTATAGAAGGGGGCACAACATGCACAGATGGATGAAACTACGCCCACACAATTTATAGATCCATTCCAATAGCTGGCATAGAGTAGACAAGGTGAGCAGTGATGTTGATCACATGCAAGGGAATTCAGTGACATGCATGTCATTGTGCGCATGCATGCGATCCCACCCATTGGGTACACTCACCGAGGCAAAGACAAGAAGAAAGTCCAACTAGAGCTGAATATGTACTTTGAAAAGTTGATGCGCATGGTCACCAACACACACTTAGAGATTAACAAAGACACTATGCATCAATATGTAGTTGGTATAGCCACATTCAAGAACATGATGTGCATGCTATCAAATGAGATGGACATAGGGTCCATATCAGTGTACCCGGATGCAACATAGGCAAGAGTTCACTTTCAGTAGGATGCCACCATTGAGTGTATGGGCACCATCAGGGATGACCAAGCTTGGCATCAGTTCACTACCATCGACCATCAAAAGGATGTCAAAGTGTTGGTCTCACCACAATGGTCTGAAGGTTAGTGATGTATTGCATGGCTTTCTCAAGATATTTTGTCTCACATGGGTACATGTGCAGATTATATGTAACGTCTTGTCAAGTGGAAGTTCCAATGTCAATAGTTGAATGTAACAATCATAGAGTAGTTGAAGAGTCATGAGGGTAGATGAACAATCACAAAGGGGGATGTCAAGGGTCACCCCACCCTTTTCTATAAATAGTCCCGCATAACTCATTATGTAGGCTTTTTGTCAGCAAGCTTCCGATAAGAGTATATTAAAGAGAGCTTGGACAGTATTGTAATAAGCCTTAGTTTCTCCACTGTGTAGAGCTAGTATATCTCTTTGGAGGAACAGGCAGTTGTGACTATAACAGTCCGCTATCGAAACTAGTGGTTGGACATGGATGTATTGTTTGAGTTGAACTTACACTTCTTAATATAACAGAGCCAACTTGTTTCATGCATATGTCGTATTGTATTCTAGATATCTTGTTTACTCTAAATGATATATGTATATGTTTGCTTATGCATGCATGTATGGACTATTCTATATAAGTATGTATGAATATTACTAAAATGTGCTTATTGGTTTAAGCATCACTTTGGATTGCTTGCTAACTTGCTTTCCAGTTTGTGATGCATCTTTGTTCGTGTGTTCTGTTCCAAGCCGTGTGCTATCACAAGTTTCCAAGGGGTACACTCACCCCACCTTCCATGTGTTAGAACCATTCATTCACCTTCCTTGACTTTCCATAGCTATCACAGCCTTACTACCAACAAGAACATCTTTCTTGCCTCTTTGCAAAATCGCGGTCAAGGAGATACCGTACGACCCACTGCTGGGACTCCTACACCAAATAGTCTAAGGTCTAATTTGGACTTCTTACTAGGGAGATCCCCTGACATGTTGGTGGGTCCAACACCGTCAACATTTCTATCTCTAGAAGGAGGGCTAGATGACAAGCTAAGTCCTCATCATGTATTTTGAGTCTTCTCACATCTATCATGGAGTTTGTTATAGTTCACCCTTCGAAATGTCTGTCCAAAGGACATATATTTCATGTTGAGAGGGAGTTATGTGACCACTTGTCAAAAATCACATATGATGGTGAAGGCAAAGTGGCCTGGCTTGAGTATTTAGATGACTTCCATGCACTCATGAAGGGCATGGAAGATTTTAATGAAATAGAGGTATGTTCATTTCTCACACACACACTTTACAACCACCCATTGCAATGGTGTATCACACTACCTCATAACTCTATGCACTCATTCAAATAGTTCAACAATCTAATCGAATATGTTTTCCACCATTTTTATCCTAAAGTACTTGATAAAAAAATGTTAAAACAATGGAAGGCCCCGCACAAATCACCTATGGAGTTTTCGGAGCGCTTCCGTCTATTCATGTTTGAAGCCTCAAAATGTTAAATGAAATTTCAGTATCTCATGGACAGATTTGAATATTTCCTTATCAAATATGTCAATCCCAAGAATAAGTTCAAACTCAAACCTCACTCAACATACTTTGGTAATGGAGCTACGCAATCACAAATGGACATGATCAATGTCAGAAGTGACTGTCCGCCATTCCCTCATCAAACAACCCCACCATCGTAGAGTGATGTGGGAGAGAATGAACACACATCTGTTCAACCGACATATCCTCCCAACATCGCTGCATCCGATTTTTGCGCAAGATTGGTTGCGAATCCTGTCGATTATCACATTTATTTTGTACCTCAACTTCCATCCTCGTATTTTGATCATCCTCTGGATTGCATTGTCTTGTGTTCTTCCATTCCAGACTCTACACTTGTTTTGAAAGAGGATTGATCTATCGATGGAGTTGGTGTTGCACAACCAACATGCACTCACATTCATGAAGAGTATGACCAGGAGCTTGAACATTCACTAGTAGTAGAGGACCATCCCCATCTGTCCATACCTCCTCCATTTGTTCATGACATCTTTGGTAATCTTGCCATCCTTGATTTTTCTTGTATATCTCCATCCACGGATGGGTGTTGTTCATCATTCGCAGGACACACCAAATGTCAATACATCATTCGACAATGGAGAGGACCAATCATTTTTTGAACATCCACTTCATTTTTCATCTTATTTTCTGGAAACATAGAGATTAACATTCTTGCTTCTCATCTACCCCTTTGTGTGATTCTTCGAATTATGAGGATGCCAACCAACATCCTGAATTTTCTGATCTTGGTTGTCATGATCTCTTTAGCTTATCATCCGATCACAATTTTGATTCACTTGTTGTTAATCTATCTAAGACACTGGTCTACGATGAACTATCTGTCAAAAAATTCAAAACCCTACAAACTATCGAGGCACTTCAACTTGACATGATGGTTATATAAGGCCCTTGGTATCCTAAGGTTGGTCTCACTTCTGATTAGGAAATTGTTCAGACACCTGAGGCTCCTCATCACTCATATTGATGCACTGAAGAGAAATACAACACTTAGATTTCACTTCCTCCACTCAAACTACATGATCCCATTGCTCATGCATTGGAGGAATCTTACTTAGCAAGCACACTCGCACAACATAAGTGTCTACCTTCCTCACGTGGTCTTGCATGTCATAGTGAAGAGTATTCGTGTTCTTACATCTGCACATATTGTCACACAACATCATGGTATGTCCACAGATTGCATGTCATGCACTTGCACTCGTTTTTGTTCTGTGGATGAATTTAAGCTCAGAGTGCATCTGTCTTCATTGTTGTATCTTTAGCATCTGCTGATTCATACAACTATGTTGTTCACCAACCATGCCTTCACCAGCATGAGTCAACCAATGCACCAGTGGCTACATTGGAAATATAACATCATGTGTTCAGGCCCATGCACTGTTAGCTTAGGAGCAAAGTAGTGTTTTCTTTTTGATTTGTTTGCTTTCATGCATATTTGCTTCTTTCTTTGTATGTTTGTTTGCTTACTCGCTTTGCATACGCATTTTCTTCTGCTTCATGATCTGCATTTTATGTGTTTTCTTGCTTGTTTGTTTTCTCATTCACTTTGCATACACATTTTCTTCTGCTTCTTGATTTCCATTTTGTTTTTTATGCTTGTTGTCGTCCATAGGTTAGTTTCACATGGATGTGTGCGAATCTCAAAGCAAGCTGGGTAAATTACAAGAGGACTTGTACAACTATTAACATTTGGTTATCTATCATGAACTATCTTATGTAAGAACTTGTTGTCTTCAGTCCATGTTACATCAATGGAAAATACATACTCTTCAAAGTGAACCTTGGTAAAAACACAACGCTTGCACGCTAACTAGTATCACCTACTCTAGTCAATTATTTTTGGGTTAATCCTTGTCAGGCCAGTTGAGTAGAGTAAGGTGAGGGGGAAAACCTTAACAAGCACGTCAGAGTTATATATAAACTACTTCTCTGAAGGAACAACCTCTTCTGATATCAACAAGTTGGGCTTCCTCTTCCGCCTTTGAAATGAATAAGTGCTATGCACAGTTATGAAAATGAAAAATGAAAAATTGAAAAAGTGTTTTTTTTTGAAAGAATGAAAAATTAATAAGGAATAACAAGAGAAAGGCTTCCCACGCAAAGAGGTGATGCAAGTAACTCTTCCCAGCTACTAACCAGGATCACTGATAGCAGAGTGATGCTTGTGTTCCTGCGTGACTCCACCGAGGTACTGTCTAGGCTTGCTGGCAATGGAACAACACTAGAGATGAAACTAAAACTCTAATGGCTATACTACTTGTGCACCAATATACCCCTCATCCATAATGAAAACAACCATGTTGGATTGGCTTGGAATGAGTGTGTTATGAAACCAGCTCAAGGAAAGATAGAAAATATAGATCAACACCTTAGCATTCAGCCTCTTCGAGGGGGAAACCTCCTTTACATTACATAAATGAGCAATTCTTTGATTATTCAAATGACAAAACCTCCTTATATAGGAGTCTAAGGAGTCATAGTATAACCCAACCGACCTAACAATAATAATATAAAGCCACAAAAATAACAATAGAAGGGATTCTATGGGGCACAGTAATAACAATATGGGGGCAATAGGGGCACAACAATATTAATAAGGGGTACAACTACCATAGTAATGGGGTAATCACTAGTATTATAGGACCCAACATGCCCCTCTCCTTCAAAAAAAGTGTTGTCCTCAACGCTTGAGTAGTTCTGGATACTTCTGTATATCCAGACCCCATGCGAAGCCTTCAACGGATAACTTCTTCCACTTGATAAGATACTCCTGAAATGATCGATTTCGTAGTGTCCGAGTTCTCTTGTTTCGTGACTGCTTCCGGTTCCAATATATACATTTTCCTTTCCTCCGTTCAAGTTCTGCAATATTGTTTTGAACTGGAGCCTTGTCGCCTATAACCTTCTTTAAACATGAAACATGGAAAAATAGGTGCAATCGAGAAGCTGCAGGAAGCTCCAATTGTATGCCATAGTACCAATCTTTTGCAACACCTTGTACGGACCATAATACTTTGGTGATAATTTATTATCCTTCTTAGCTTGCTTGAGGGGCATTTTCTTATAGGGTTGTAGCCTTAAGAATACCCAATCACCTACATCAAAACTTCTTTCACTGCGATGTTGATCTGCGTGT
>APFE031455397.1:0-41816 GCA_000404065.3 Pinus taeda
ATCCAGGAAAGTGACCTAGAGACTCCCTTCTGGTACCTTGGAGCCTGCATGCCTCAATGGTAGGTTCTTCGTGTTCGATGCGAGGTTTTCATCATTGGCCTCCGATCAGATGACTCTATGGGTGTTCGACATCAGCTCACTTATTCACACGCCATAGATTGTACCTATAGTACCTTGAGGGCCATTGTCATTATTGGTGGTACCTCTCGCGTCTGTTAACAGTTCCCAATATTAACTAGTAATCAGACGATGTTCATGCATGTTCGACTTCATCTCACATGTTCACATGCTTGAACTTGTACTTTTGTTCGGGTCGAGATGGAGCGCAAGACCCTGGATTGTGTCTGTTGTAATCCAGGCGTGATTTTTGATAGATGACTCATTCACTGGATGGCTGCGACCATACCTGAGTCAATTAATTGATCCTAATCAGATGGCTGCGTCCATACTACGGATCTAGATATCATGTACTCTCTTATGGATGGTTGCGACCATACCACATACATCATGTATTTGAACTATCAATTGTATCTCTCACTGCAGATTCTCGGTGACGGATATATATGTTCTTGTAAAGCATTTCACCCCTCTCTCTCTCTCGGGCCTCATGCTTTAGGGGGCATCTGTTACACAGTAATTTGTTACCGTTGGTCACCATCCCTGTTACCCTTGTTTTCGGACATTGGAGGACACATTTATGGACCTGTGACCAGTGACATAACCTAAGAACACTTGCATTATGTTCCCCTGGGTATGTACTTCATGTTCCCTGAAGACACCTTTTGCAAATTATCCCTAAAAAGTGCCCTTTTTCCATTGGCGCTGGTAAACAGTGTCTCACCCACGCCAATGACTCAGATCCTCAAAAGAGGGCGCACCCATTGGCGCCCTGTCCTAGAGCAACACCCGCGCCACCTTAATTTGGTAATGATTTTTGGCCAACGCGCACCCACATGTTTTTTCCTCTCTTGTCATGAAGTTATTTGAGGGAAAAATCCACAGGGCAGAGGTCGAGAGTCATCATGACAACTAATGACAACCATCCTCACTAGCTTTTCAGGATAATGCTAATCCGCAATGGGCGTCCTGGTACAATGTATCTTCCTCCCTTCTCCATCTATAAATGACTGTCCTCATGCATTAAAAAAGGGAGTTTTTGCTAGAGTCTTTGTGAGTGCTGAAGTAATGCTAGAGTGATAGTAAGAATTGTGAAGCATAGGGAGGTTATGCTGCCGGAATCTTGAGAGAGAGAAGGTGTTTGCAAGGCGTATATAGCTGCTCGCCCAGTCAGAGGAAAGGTTCAATGTCAGAACCTTGGTTGTATCTTTCTCTGTTTTTACTCATTAATAGACGACTATCATTATGGTTCCACTCATGTGTCTTTATAATGATGATTGAGTTATATCTTTTCTGACTGATATATAGTTGCATCTATTGGATTTTATGCTTGTATTTGTATCATTCTTCGCATGTGCAGGTGTCCGTTCACGAGGATCGTGGGGATTCTGACCAGCTGGAGCAAAGGAACGGGAGCGACGATTCTTCTACAAGTGCTAGCGTTGGAATCCAGGTAGGCCATCATCATCGATCTTTGATTTGCAATTAGGAACCTGCGTGTTAGCGTTGTGTGATTGTTGCTAGACCCGTGTTGGGCTAGTGGGATCGCCTCTGTCCGCAAAGGGGATTTACCTGTTCAACAGAGATCAAGCAAAATATCTCTTTATAAGCTTCCCATTGACTGGGAGGGGCTCTGATTGACCCTCCAAAATCTGCAATCAGAAAGCGTTAGGTCTGATCTTTTCTATAATAATGAACAATCCCAACCACAATCTCAAAAACTTAGTATGTTCACACTTATCTTCATGGGATTTGTCCCATTTTAGAACAAGATCACCAACTTCAAGGTCACGTTCAAAATAAGACTTGTTGTCAAACCATCATTTTACTAACTTTTGATGTTGGTCTAACTTGGTTTTGGCCTTTTGTCTTTCTTCTTCTAACTTCAATAAAGTATTAATTCTATTCTCCATAGTCTATGACTTGATTTCCTGAACACTCTAAGACAATTCGAGAGAAGGCAGGAAAATATGAGGGAGTAAAATAACCTCTCTACCATAAACCAGAAAAAAGGGTGAGGTGCCTATAACATCTTTAGGTGTGACTCTGTTAGCCCATAGTGCATTAAATAACGCAATATGCCAGTTCTTATGATTTTATGAGACAATTATTTTAGGGATTTTAAGCAGTTTTTTATTTGATGATTTAACAATGCCATTTCCTTACGGATAATAGTTTGCTGAGTATTTTACCTTAATCCATTTTTCTACTGCATATGCGTCCAACTCATGAGATGAAAAATAAGATGCATTATAAAAAACAAACAAGTCTAAAACACCAAAACGAGTGATAATGTGTGACTTTAAGAAATTAATAACCTAATTCACATTTACCACACGTAAAGGTGTTTCCTCAACCCATCTAGTGAAAAATTTGTGGTTTTTTTAATGAATTTATGTTGTTGGGATGAGGGAGGAATGATTAGTCTGATTATGTCCAAGCCCCATTGTTGAAAAGGAGCTTCAATGGTAATGGGCTGAAGAGGGAAAGCATATTTTTTAAGTCTGTAAGCAACCTTATGGCAGGTTTTGCATGTTCTAACAAGGGCATGGGAGTCTTTAAACAAGTCGGCCAGCAATATCCTTCCCTTAGAACTTTATGCGTAGTACTATCACTACCAAAATGCATGCCAACAGGGCCAAAATGGAATTCACAAAGAATTTTAAAGACATCTTCCTGCTTTAAACAACAGAGTAACACTCCATCATAATTTTTCCTGGAAAAGACATTGTTAATAAGTTGATAAGATGTTGATTTCAACCTCAATGCTGTTTTCTAAGTTGCATTTAAATGAGATGGAGTTGTAACATTTTCTAGATAAAATCTAATATTAGAATACCATGAATGGGGATCATGATCCTGACAAGAAATTTCATTATGTAATAAGGATACTTTGTTGTCCGGAGAGGAATCATCTTGGATACAGGAATGGTTGCTAGGGGAAAAAGAAGATTCAACAACCATATTACATAGACCCTGACCTTTAATGATTTTTGCTTATTAAATATCTAAATAAAACTCTTGAAGGGTAGTCATCCAATGAGCCCTTTTTCCCCAAGTTCCTTTTGTATTAAAAGGTTTCTAACTATAGGATATGGTACTATAACTTTGGTTTTAGATTTAACCAGATAGAAATAAAAATGCTTTACCAATTTGTACACAACAAAAGCCTATTTTTCCACTGGTGCATAATTAAGTTCACCCCCCTTAAAAGTGGAGCTCATAAAGGCAATAGGGATTTCAGTATCTGAATTAGCTTTTTGCGTAAGTACAATTGCATAAGTAGATTTTGAAGCAAAGGTATACAACAAAAATTCCTTGGAGAAATTAGGACTTATTAGCGTAGGAGCCTTTGTGATGGCTTGTTTGATGGTATTGAAGGATTCTTCTTGTGATTCTCCCCATTTGAATACAATAGTCATTTTAACTAAATCTTGCAGTGGTTTTACAATTTCGGAAAAGTTAGGAATAAAACAATAGACGGAATTACTCACCCATAAAAGAATGAACAACCTTTTGAGAATTTGGAGGTGTTAAAGCAGTAATGGCTTGTGATATTCTGGGATCGATTCTGTTTCCATCTTTTGACATAATACAACCTAGTAATTTTCGATATGTTACTGCAAAAGTTGACTTTTTGGGTTAATATCGAATTTTCTACGCATTTCAAATACATTCTGCAAATGCATTAAATGGCTAGATCTTTGTTTTGAGAAAACATTTACATCATATAGGTATACGATAATAATTCATTTATTAGGCCTCTAAAAGTGATATACATCGCCCACTAGAATGTTTCCCTTATGTATATTAATTCGAAGAGCATTTTCTTATAAGTGAAGCTACCCCAAGGAGTTTTAAATGTGGTGTTCAATTGGTCAACATTTGCTACCATAATCTACTTATAGCTCGAGAAACCATCCAAAAAGGATAGCGTAAGAGACAGAGACATGCTTAATTATTTTCTCCATGGGAAGCATAGGGTAGTCGTCTTTTCCAAAGGCTTTATTCAAGTTCCTAAAGTCAACACACTGAGTAATGTCAATGTTTTTCTTTCGAACGAGTACAATTTTTGCAACCCACTGAGTATGTCGCACAAGGAAAATAATCTTAGCAATAAGAACTTAGTTCATCTTTGACTTCTGGTTTGAGACTTGGGTGCATTTTCCTAAGTTTTTATTGAAATGGCTTAGTTTGGGCTTCATAGGGGTTACATGTTGCATAGTATTTGGATCGAATGTTTTGAGATCATTATATGTCTAAGCAAATACATCTTTATATTGTTTGACAAAATTAATGAAATAAGGTCTTTCTTTAGGAGTGAAATATGTCCCTAAAGTTTACACTGTGAGATTTCTTTTGATCCCAAATCAATGACTTTGATTTGCATGATAGAGTTGTTTGTTTAATAGTTTTTAACCTTTTTAAATATTCCATGTAAATCATATAAGTGTTCTAGTCTAATAACATATTTGGGAAATGATTTTACCATATCATAAAGTTCTTTAGATGAAAAAAGTTTGTTGATTTGAGTAAAATCCTGCAAGTTCTCTTCATGGGTAGTTTCATCAATGTCTAGATCATGGAACACGCCTTCCATATGCAAGAAGTCAATTATTTTTTTATTGTCATCAAAGGCACACCAGTTAGTGACATTGTTGAGTATGGAAGGTCTAAAATGTAATTCTAGTGTAAAGAATTAGGTTCAAAATTTTCAGTTGGAATCAACCTAGAAGCTACATTTTCCAACAAATTTGCTTCTTGATTTGTAGTTATAGAAATTGAATCAATGTTAAAAGCTGAGAATATAGATATTAGATTCAATACCTCATACTTCTAGGCTTTTAAATGAGTTGAGAGACAATGAATCAATTTTTTTACCTACCTAACAATAATTTCAGAGTCACCATAAGCTTTTAAATACTTAAATCCAAGATCAACAACATTTTGAAGGCCTTGAATTAATGCCTCATACTTTGCAACAATGTTAGTGCATTGGAATTCTAATATGCATGCAATAAAAAATATATTTCCATTTGGTTCCAAAAGCATACATCCAACACCAACCCCTTCTTTAGATTTAGAACCATCAAAACAAAGCAACCAAATTTTAATTTCATCAAAATTAAACATATTATTGATATCCTCAATCTTATAATAAGATGTGACTATTGATTTGACATTTTCTAAATCAGATTGTTGTTCTAGATAAAAAATTGGAGAAAGATCAACAACAAAATTACCAAAGAAAGAGTCAACAACCAAAAAACACTTGCTTTAACTAGTTCATTTGTATAATTTAGATCAGTAGTTATGTGTTTCATGTATGGCTCCCTATTTATTTTGATTTTATTAGATTCCCCATTCCAGGGCAACCAAAATTGAGTTAAATCAATGTCCATGAAGCCTTTAAGGTGTTGTAGCCAATCCCTACTAAAAAATAACCACACACTTTAGGAATGTCAAAAATTATTATATCTATGACTTGATGGATTCTTGAGTCTTCTGAAAATATGATCAAGGCATCATTTAGTTCCCCCACTACCTTTACAAAATTCCTATACAATTGTACAATTTTTGTATCTAAAGGTTTCATATTTGCATTGATATTCTGGCAAATAGAAGGAGGCATTGCATTAGAAGATGCACTTGTATCAATCATACAATTGTGAACATTTTGATTGAAAATATGAAAAGTTAACAAAAATGGAGGGGGTTTCTTTTTCTAAGTACCATGGATGTTTAAGCAACGTTTCACAATATGAAAATTTTCCAAAGTAGACTTATCGAAAGTGGCTACATCCTTGATTAAAGGAGATTTTAGGCTAGCAATATGTTGTTGAACTTTTTTCTGAATTACAAGAAACTTCTGAAGCTCATACAAAGATATATTATCCTTTATCTTTTTAAGATCATCTATTTCATCATACTCAATATTTGAAACTATGAGTTTTTGAGTGCTAGGTGTGCGTTTTTATGTGTTTTTTTCCTGTTGCAGGTTATGTTTGACTATCAACTAAAGCTTTACTTTGAGTGTATGCACAAATAGTACCAAGATCTTCATCAAAAACACTAAGTGAAAAATCAAGAGGGTGATTTTTTTCTTGTTCCTCTCAATCAAGTTCAATTTCTTTTTCTTCAACATTACCATAAGTTTGATCTAGATCTTTTGTCAAAGCCTGTAAGATATTTTCCAACCCCTCAGTGTTTGTACCTTTCTTAAGAGGAGGTGGTTTATGGGTAGTTGGTCTCTTAAAATACTGTTTAAAATTTCATGTATCAGATGGCCTTTCATATTTACCTTTCTCGAGGTCAATTATTTCGTTAGACAATATTTAATGACCTTATGAAAGCTTTCTATATCTAAGGTTGATTGGTCCTTCTTACTAGTAGATTGTTTTGAGGATTTTGATTTTTTACTAGAGGTAGAAGTAGATTCAGATTGTTTGTCAATGTTCGGTTTGAGGTTGAGAAGCTCTTTCTCTACAGTCAAGGCTTCTTCAAAGGTTGACTGTAGAGTGGGTTTTTTCACCCCTTTTACGCATACAATAATACCGTGATGTAAAGATTTCACATAATAAGTAATAATAAGGTTTTGAGGAGGTAAGGACTCAACAAGAATTTTGTTTTTTAATGAAAAAAACCTAACATTAAAGTCCTTAACTTTTTATTTAATTTGCATCTTCATATTAGACAATTTACCAACCAAGACTTCAGGTGGTTTGCCATCCCCAAATTTATCCATGAATGCACACTCGAACTATGCCCATGAGTTTATGCTTTGTGGTGGTTGGGAAAAATACCATGTGGTGGATTTCCCTTCAAATGTGTATAGGAAATTTATGCACACTACAGCCTCATGACGAACGCTCTTTTTCCTGATTACAAGCATAAAGGCTTTCACATGCTCCTTAGTAGGATGCTTTGAATCATGTTCAAATTTTGGCAAAATTTTATGATGATTTATCAGGAGATGTTGTTGTATGCCTAGGATAGAACATCCTGATCGACATGAGTAGCATGATCATTTTGGTTGTCTCTGAGATTGGCATGGTTATCTGCCATTCAAGGAGATCTTTGGGATTCTTATGAGTCCGAGGAACTTTCTTTGCCAAAATAATTCCCTGAGAAAGGTGAACTAGGTGGGGATGGTGGAGAATTAGATCCTCCAAACAATGTTGGATGACTAGGCTACATCTTAGTCATTTTAAACAGGTTAATGTTGGCATTATGGTTCAATTGTTTGGTTAGCATTGAGTTAACCTAGTAGCATTGGTCTTGGAGGATGCATTGGTGTTGGTTAGCATTGTTGTCAACCTGGTAGTATGTGATTATTTATGCACATGGTTCATTGGTTGATTGATCTCTAGTAGGTGTGTGTTTGGATGAGTTACCTCACGGTTGCTTGGACAAGTACTGAGCTTATGCTAGTGAGATTTTACTTGACTTGTGCATTGGTTGCAGACCTTAGCTTGATGGTTACATATGTTAGTATAGATTTATGGCTTGTGTATGGGTGCCTTGGCAGGAGGTGGAGTTGCTACACCTAGTTGACAGTATTAGAGATTGTCAATCATGTTTATGGTATTGGTGTATGTATGGATGGGTTTCAACTTTTATGATCAGTAGTAGGGTTTCCATTGATGGTTGCAGATGTTGGAGTAGTTGTGGTGAAGTTTGATGGCTTGAGTGTTGGAGTAGTTAATCGATGACATTCAAGTCAACCTAGTTTGACTTGTGATGATGGAGATGATACAATGGATTGTTGGAGTCTCGCATAAGCTACAACTACTACTTGAGGAATTATTGATGATGATCAACTAGTGGAGCAAGTTTTAGCGGGTTTCGAGCAAAGGATAGATGATTTTGAGCATCCTCTGCCAAAGTAACTTGAATGTTAGTGTTGTGGGAGCGACTGAAAGTCCCAGTTATTGGCACGTAGGCCTATGGGAGCGATTGTAGGAGTTCCAATCACATGGAGCCTATGTTGTGGGGGCTACCAAGGCTTTTCATTAAAATCCCTCCTCATTTCTCGTGCTCATCAGGTGTTTATTTGTTTTTTCGGTTTGTCTTGTTTTGGACTCATCATGTAAATGTTGGAAAAAGATTATTGTCCATCAATAGTTTTAATTTCTGTCGCTCCATTTTCAAACACTTTGACCACCTCATTGGGTCCCATCTAGTGTGTATGGAATTTCCCTTTAAAATATTTGAATCTAGAATCGTAAAGGAGTACCCAATCACCTGGTTGGAATTGCTTCTTCTGGATAGACTTTTCATGCCACTTCTTGTGCTGTTGTTGAACCAAGATGTTCTGCTGAACAACATCCCTTCGGAATTCATATAACTCATTCAACTGTAGAATATGTTGTTGTTGTGCTTCAGAGAGATCTAGCCCCAATTGGACTACAATCCTGAAAGTCTTGATCTGGAATTCTATCGGCAAGAGGACTTGTTTCCTGTACACCAGCTCATATGGTGTGTGTTCCATGTTGTTCCTCCAAGTGGTTTGGTATGCCCACAAGGGTTCTGGTAATCTGTTAGCCCAATCCTTTCTGTGAATATTTATTGTCTTTGTGAGGATGGATTCAATCACCTTGTTTGTGGACTCCACCTGACCATTTGCTTGCGGGTGATACTGTGTATATTTCCTGTGCCGAATTTTGTACTGCTCCATTACACCTTATACCAGATTAGAAATAAACTGTGGTTCAATGTCAGAAAAAATTTCTCTAGGCACACGAAATCTAGTAAATATTTCAGTAAAAAGAAAATCAACAACAACTCTTTTAGTAGCAAAAGAAAGAGCTTTATCTTCTACCCATTTTGTAACGAAATCTGTACAAACCAAAATATACTTTTTATTTAATGATGTTGGATTTATTGGTCCTACAAAATCAATGGCCCATTTTTCAAAAGGCTCAATCATAACTTGAGGACATAAAGGCATTTCATTGGTTTGATTCAATTGGCCAATTCGCTGACAGTTGTCACATCGCTTGACATATTGTTTGGCATCCTTAAACAAGGAGGGCCAAAAATAGCCAGCTCGTAACACTTTGTATGCAGTCCGCTTATCGGCGAAGTGAAATCCACAAGGTTCATCATGGGCAGATTTTAAAATATCAAACACTTCTTCCTCTCTTACACATCTACAGATAATAAGATCTGCTCCAGTGTAAAAGAGGTCCCTTTGAATCTAGGAATGTGCAACGGTTTTCTGTATGATATTCCGCTTTTCATGAGTAGATAAGTGAGGTGGTAATTTTCCAGTGACTAAATAGTTAGCTATGTCAGCAAACCACAGGGATTTTGTCGACACAAAAAAAAGATGTTCGTCGGTAAAATCATCATCAATAGGAATTGCTTCACTAAGATTATTTAATATTGAAAGATAATCTGCTACTACATTAGATTTTCTTGGTCTATCAATAATGGTAATATTAAATTCATGTAACAATAATAACCACCTAGTCACTCTACCACTAGTTAATGGTTTATTCATCAAATATCTTATTGCGGAATGGTCAGTATGCACAAAGACTTCATATCCTATAATATAATGTTTGAATTTATTAATGGAAAAAATTACAGCTAAAAACTTTTTCTCAGTAACCGTATAATTTAGTTCAGCGGGTGACAAGTTTTTACTAATGAAATAAATAGAATAAGATTGTTTGTCTTCTTCTTGTCCTAAAGCTGCGCCAATGGTAGTATCTGAGGCATTAGAGGAAATATGAAATGGCAGGGACCAGTTTGGTCCTCTCAAAACTGGTGCCTGAACTAGTTTTTCCTTCAATGTATCAAAGGACTATTGGCAGGCTATGGACCAAGAAAACTCACTACCTTTAGCCAAAATTCGGAAAAGGGGGGTAACTATCCTTGAGAAATTCTCAATGAATCTCCTATAGTAGCCTACATGTCCTGGAAAACCTCTCACTTCCCTTTGACTTTTGGGTACAAGAAGACTCAAAAAAATAATTTTTTTGCAGGGTCAACTTGGATACCTTTGTCAGAAATAAGATGGAAAAGAACCACTCCTGCCTTGCACATTAATCTGCATTTTTTGTCACTCAAGGCAAGATGAGCTTCTTGGCAGCGAAGAAGCACTTTTTCTATATTTTTGAGGGCTTCCTGAAATGAATCACCAAACATGAAAAAGTCATCCATATAGATTTCCACACACTCAAGGTCAGCAAAAATGGCCAAGACTACCCTTTGAAAGGTAGTTGGGGCATTACATAGCCCAAAGGGAAGCACTCGGTAAGAATGTACCCCATGGACATGTAAAAGTGGTTTTGTCTTGATCCTCGGGTGCAATATGTATCTGGTTATAACCGCTAAAGCCATATAGAAAAGAAAAGTATTTCTTACCAGTAAAGGTATCGAGTACCTGGTCGATGAAAGGAAGGGGGAAGTAATCCTTGAGAGTGGATTTGTTCAATCTTCTGTGGTCAATACAAATGCGCCATCTCCCATATTTTTTTGGGACTAATACCAATGGAGAGACCCACTAGCTGTCACAAATAGGATAAATAAAATCAGCATCCAAGAGTTTTTGCAATTCTTCCTTTACAACATCTCTTAGAGCTGGGTTCATACGCCTTTGGGGTTGTCGGATAGGTCGGGCTCCATCCTGAATATAGATATGGTGGGTACAAGTTTTAGGAGGGGTGCCTTTCATATCTTCATAGCCCCATGCAAAGGCATCAAGATGGTTTCACAACAAATTCACAAGCTACTCTTACTGGGATGAATCCAAATCTGAACTGATATGCAAGGATTTGCCTGGACTAATATCAACAAGAGTGGTATCAACCTCAAGAGTACACATAGGTGTTGCTAGAGATGGTGGTGAGGGAGGTAGAGAGTCATGACTTTCCTGAAAATCTAGACTAAAAATCTGACTCAATGAGTCAAAATTGGGCATGGTGTCTAGATTGTTTAGGAAGTCTTGAATCTCACCCTCCCACGAGAACTCAACATTTTGATGTATAAAGGAAACAGGTTGAGTCTCCTCATCACTACTGTAGTTTAACAATATTTTTCTCGAATCTCTTGAATGGATCTAGCGAGTGGATACAAGGTGACCTTCTTCCCATAATCTCCACGGGAAATATACATGTCCCCGGAACGACATCTGATATAAGCATCGACCTTAGCAAGCCATGGTTGTCCCAAGATCAAGGGATGTCCTCCCATGGGATTCTTTGGCTGAAGCACAATGAAGTCTGAGAGGTATTCCCAAGAGTCTAAAGAAATGAATACATCATCCAACACCCCTTCCAGCATGACTTTATATCTATTTGCTAGTTCAAGCACAGTGGAAGTACGACGAATACAGATCAATCCAAGTTGATCCATGGTTTACTTGGTCATAATATTAATGGCTGCCCCCAGGTCTATAAGTAAATTGGAGACAAGGACATCACCTATCTGAACAAAGACAACAGGGTTTCCAGGGTCGGTATATTTCTCCATGTGCATACATCTCATCATTAACTTTGTTGCTCTACCAACAAACTGAATGGTTTGCGGTTCTAATCTTCTCCTTCCTGGTTTCTTGAGATAGAGTTCCCTAATAATTTTCGTGCAAATGGGGATCTCTTTAATATATTGGAGCAAAGGTACCTTTATGAAGAGGTTTCTAAACTCAGAGGCCAGGCTAGACTCAGGAATGGGGTCATTCTTCTCCACAAACAACCTCTCTGGATAGGGAGGTTGATTGGAAGAAGATGGAAAAGGCTCAAAAGGTACGGGGATAGGCTGGATGGTGACATGTTTTTCAGAATGGTCAGGAGTTTCCTCCTCACCTTTCTCGTTGATAATCACCTTAGGCTGCTTTTGATTTTCTGAGGTTACTATCTTCCCCGATCTAAATTGTAGATCATTGACTCCAACTGGCATGGACTAATATCTGGATGAGGAAAGTGGGTTTACAGAGTGGATCATTCGTACTGCTTTGTTATTGGGGTTGGGTAAAGTTTGGGTAGGAAGCTGAGGAGGTCAAAATGGTGGAGGTAAAGGCAATGGTGGCATTGGCTAACTCAGCTGAGGTAATGATGGTTGTGGCATTGGGTAAGGTGCATATGTAGGTGGGTATGACTGCATAAGTGCAGGATAGGAATAATGTGAATGGTTTGGCCCTCTCCATCCTTGTTGCCAAGATTGGGAGGGTTTTCCATAATGATATTGGTTCCCATGCTGCCAATGTTGAGAGTGACTAGTGTTAGGATAGGAATATGGATGTGCATTATAACCAAAAAATTGCGGTGGAGGTTCAGGAGCCATACCTGCACTTACCTGAGGCCAGTTTCTTCGTACTCCCATAGCATGCAATGATTCGGCTTCAGGTTATCCTCCTTCAAGTACAACTTTCAACTGATGTATGGAGGGACATTTTTCCATGGCATGGTTCTCTGTAAAAATTGCACATTTATTAGTTCCTTTAATATCAAGAAGACATTCTCTTAAAAGATGTTTTTTTCTACATTTTGGACAAAAAATAGACAATGGATCTTGTTCCTCTACAAGTTTTTGCTAAAACTTTAAAGAGTCTATTTCTTTACTAATAGTATTCATTATTTTAATTTTCATATTGTCCATTTTGTTTTCTAATCCAATAATCATAGCATCAGTAGATTTGGTTTTCTTATATTCTGAATTCCTTTACCGGATCTATAATGGTTCCTCGAGAATTCCCTGCATAAGCCACAGATTTGATCAAAAGATTTTTGAGCAATATCCCCTTGTCCTAACAAATTTAGATTATTGCTAGCATCATTAGCAAGCCCTTGTAAGAACAAGGTTCTAATGGTACTTATATCAAATTCGTGCTTTGACCTTTGGAGGATGTACACGAATCTCTTCAAGTAGTCCTCTAGAGTCTTATCATCATTTTGCACAATAGTAAAGATTTCATCTTAAATATCTCTAGTTTTACAATATTCCTGATATTTTGACAAGAACACTCTCTTCATTTTTTCCCAAGAAGATATAGTGTTTCCTCCTAGTCCCATGAACTAGCGGAGTGTTGTGTCCTTGAGAGTTGCAGGAAACAACTTTAACTTCTGGGCATCATATGAATAATCATAACTTCTACACAAAATATCAAACTCAAATAAGAAAGAGTCTGGGTTTTCATGTACCTTACCATAGAAATGAGGAAGAGCTGATGGTGAAATATTTTCATTTTCACTTGTGTATTAGGATCCACAATTGGGAATCCAAAAGTGGGTTGTTCCCCATTTACCTGATTTTCACTAGTTCCTTTTGCATCATCTTCCCGATCTTCCATTGTTGCTCCTCCACGCAAACCACTCTCAACAGGCTAAGAACGCTGACTATGGGTTTCAATAGTCCCCTTCTTCCCCTTTGTGGGTTGAGTCACACCTGGACCGTTGCTACTAGAGCCCAAGTAGATTGTTTTTGCGTGATGAGTCTGGGTTTGTTTGGAATTTTGCCTGCAAAAGAAGGCCCAATATGAGATTTTCTTTTAGATTTATCAGTATTTCTTTGGCCCCTAGTGGGCTTCGAACCCCTACCTCTTTTAGGCATTCATTTCAAAAAATGGAAAAACAAAATTCCAATAAAATGTTGCAATTCAAAAAAATAACTAAACACTTAGAAATTCCTTCAAGAAATAGAAGCACACTACAGGAAAAAATAATAGCAGACTTACCCCTATCGCAAAAAAAAGGAAAATTCTTACCAATTAAAATCGCCTCCCCGACAATGGCGCCAAAATGTTGGGTGCAGGAATTGCACTTAAGCAAGCTCCTTCAACACTTAATTGTCAACTCGGGGGTTTCATAAACTTATAGACGAAGCACAGGTAATGCTA
Organism: Pinus taeda; assembly: GCA_000404065.3. Taxonomy (NCBI): domain Eukaryota; kingdom Viridiplantae; phylum Streptophyta; class Pinopsida; order Pinales; family Pinaceae; genus Pinus; species Pinus taeda. Next base: position 13,961 of record APFE031455397.1, read on the forward strand.
GAATTGGTATGGACTTTTCCTATTTCTATTCCTACTTCTCAACTGAAACTTTGCAGAATTAAACAGAAAAATATCAAAGGCAATTAACACCAAAGTAATTCTAGTGCTGGAATGTAAAAGAATGCATTTGCAAAGAAATCACATAAAGGAACTTTCACACTACTGTAAAAAATATTAATTGCTGAAGTGAAACTCTATGTGTTTGTCCTCAGTAGAAGTGATGGCAGTTTAACAAGTGGGCCCTTGAAAATATCTGCCTTCTAAATGATTTTCCTTCTCACATTAAACAATTGTTCTTGTACTCTTGCAATCTGCTTGCACTAGTGCTGGTACAAAACTTATGTGAGAAGTATAACTTACACTTATACTGAAGACTTATGTTTTCCTGTAGGGGTTCTAAGCCTCAAGTTTTGGAGCACTGTGTTCCTATAACAAGACATTAGTCCTTGTACCAGAACAAAGCTTCCTACACCAAATATTCCAATTTTCTTTTGGGAAAATAAAAGAGCATGTTAACTATAAAAAGAATTGCAAGTGCAAGTAGATTCTGAAATAATCTTGCACACGAAAATAATGCTTAAGTCGACTGAATCTCAAAAACATAAATAAACTCTTAAGATAAAAACAATCTTCGAAAGTAAAGAAAACTTTCTTCATTCAAAGGGGTTTTGCATGTAAACAAATATAACTCGAAACGGTTCACTATAATATTCTAGATTACTTCTAGTCTTTTTCCTTAATTCGTAAAGTGCAAATACAAATTGAGATATGCAACAACATACTTTTCTATTTCCTGAAGTTATCCTTAATCTTTAAGAATTTGACTTTTAGTATTCGGGATGCCTTCTTCAGATGACAAATGCTTGCTTCACATAAATGGATTAAATCATGTAAAAGGAAAAGAATGAAACATTTGCTGTAAATGAACTAGCAAACCAGGGTGCAAGATCCTGCATGCACTATTGCAGGAAGGATCTCATCTGCACGATCCAAGCGAAAGCAAACCAACAGAAAAATTATATGAAGCAATTTAATTCAACTTTCACACAATGGATCCGTTCACACTTGACTGTTTTAATGAAATAAATCAAAATTCATAAGCAAGCATGCAATCAAGATTCAAACCATGCTTCTGTAAATAAATAAAGTTAACACACCTTTAAGATAACAAAGTAAGAGGGTAAATGAGCTGGGTTGGCTGGGCCCTCGCCAACCAGCTTGTTTCCCATTTTAGGAAATGAAAACCTTCAACACGTTATCAACACATCAACGAAGAATTATAATGCAGAATGAGAAAATCATGGCGCAGTTCCTTGTACTAATTCCGATCAGCAAATATACATTTGAGCTCGAGTCCAGCGCAAAACGAGGGCGACAACAAAATTACAAATAAACCAAAAATTACAACAATCTGCTATCGCTATCACTTGCTAGCTTAGTTCTATCTGAAATCTACATTTTATACAACCCTTCGGCCTGTGGCCATAACAAAAAATTTCAGTCGTTCAAAATCAAGCCTTTTGGCTGAAACGAAATAACAACCAAAATTACAAAATTAAGTCAATGGCTATAATAAGGTGCTAACTATTCATGGTTGTAGACTGATCCTCAACCATATTCCTGATTGTCCTCCGCTTTGAGTTCAATTCCGGATGACTGCAACCGAACTGAACGACGCGGACCAAGATTCCAGTGTGAAGTGATCGAACTGTTATGAGATCACGAAACAAATAGTTGCTGGCGGTGCAGGAACCTACCTGCACTAGATCAAGCTAGCATAACGATTAATACTTTAGCTTATCAAATACTTTAGGAAAGTAAATATAAGTTACAGTAAATATTTAAAGGCATGAGATCTATTTAAAATGATTAATTAAGCACCTAATAAACCTTAAACATGAAACATGAGGTTTATGTAGGAATGGACAATATTCTTGGACTAGTGTAGGAATGAGGAGGTTTATGTAGAAAAACATAGGCTAATGATTGTGGTTTTATGATAGGAAGGGGATAAAAATGGGTCATTTTGGCCTACCAACACAAAGCACTCCCATCAAAAATTGAGGCCTGCATGGTCTCAAGGGGGGCATATGGTTGCTTTGTGGATTGCATGCAGGTTATTATGAATGATGCCATATTGAAAGGTTGAATGAAAATTATGTTGCATGATGTTGTAGCATTGACAATTGTTTGTTGCAGGGGATTGTTTTGAGATGGCACATGTGCAGGGGGAGCATCTCAAACGTTTTCATTTTCTAGCGGTTTATTGTTGGCATCATGGTTTATGAGATTGTTTGGAGGAAGTTGTGATGTTTCTCATGATGATATATTTATCTAGCATTGGGCATCGCAGGAGCTATTAAAGGTTGAGGAGAATTGTTTTGAATTTATATGACTTATATGATTCTCCATAGCCTTGTATTAGTTGCATGCATTTAATTATTATTATATTGATGGTTGTTTTGATCACTCATGCATTAGTTCTAGTATTTAGAATCCACAACATATTTGCGGATGAGATAATCTTGATTCAACTATGTTGGTGGTGTTTATGCTCCATATGCATGCGTACGTATTTTCCACTACAACTGGTTTTCGTTACATGTGACGTGAAACTATTACCATTAGATATTGATTCACTGGTCACCATGTTGCATGTGTTCATTAGCACTATTGAGGAGATTGGTGGTTACTTGGACTATGTTGCATTTAGTGGATCTTTGTATGTTCATTATTGTTCCATGTTGAAGATTATTAATTGTTGCTTAATTGTTGGCATTATGCACATATATGGCTTGATGGTTACTAGTGACATGATATGCTAGTACTAATTGGAGGATTTGCTTGTCATATTTACGTTTCACGGATTCATGGTTTGGTGCCATAATAGTTTGAGACTTATGATGTGAGATGATGGTCATATGGTGTTACTGCAAGTTCATGAGCTATATTTATGATGCTACTACATATTAGAGTTTTATGATGCTCAGATGATGTCATGGATATATGTTATTATTGCTCACTACTTCATATCTCATGATGATTGGTAACTGCTGCTATCAGCTCATTTGCTACTAGATGATGACTCTATCTTATGCACTTGGATGGTTGGATGTATGATGAGATTTATATTGTTGATCATTCACCGTCTTGTTGATTGGCCAAAATGTTTGTACCGTTGGTCAATGAGCTTACTTGAGTATGTCTTGGGGAGAGGCATGAATTTTGATCATGTAACAACCACATGATTCATATTATACTTCATCAGTTTTAGTCATGTATCTTGTTTATGAAGCCATGTAATCAAGTGTTCATGTCATTGAGTTTATGTTTCCATGAGTTGGTGATAAGAAGGTTATGAGTCATGACAAGTTGATGTCGTTATGAAGTTTTCAACCATCTTTGGGCTATTGTATATCATGTCATAGTCATTTTGTAGCCTTGCATACAACCATGTATTACATTAGATTGTATATCATTGGTCATGGTCATGTTAGAGAGAGATTCTTGATGTCTAGTATTCATTGATGAGGGAAACCATTCATGTGGGCTAATGCGTATTGTTTCAGTCATGCATTGTATATCAATCATATTGTATAGTCAGTCCCTTGGTCCTTGAGGTGTAGCCTTCAACTAGAAGGAATTGGTTATAGGATGAGGATTTTCAAGGGGGGCATATCCAATATTTTGTTGTTGATCAAACATGGTTTGTTATTGTTGCTGCTACACTATGTTGTTGTTGGTTTGGAAGAGAGTTAGGTTGATGTTGCTGAGTAGAGAGTTGTTGTTGCTATTGCTACTTATGATGTGGTGTTTCTCATATTAGATGGGGTTATGTTAATGGTAATTCTTTGTTGTTGATGGAAAAAGTTGTTACTCATGGTATTGTTATTGTTGTGCATGTTGCTATTGAGTCGTGTGTTGTTGTTGCTAGTCGCAAGTGGTGTTCATGGAGATGTTTTTATTGCTTCTTTAGGGGAGGGAGAGAGAGAGAGAGAGAGAGAGAGAGAGAGATTATTTTTATTTATTGTCATGCTGCTATGAGGAGTGTTGTTGTTGTCTATTGACACATTATGATTTGACCTTGATGATGTATATGATGTGCTGCTATTTTTTTTGGTCATGGTATGTTGTTGTCCAAACTATATTGATGGTTATAGTTGTTGTTGATTGTTGAGACACATATACTATCTAGAGGGAGCAGTGTTCTTTCAACTATGCTTTCTTGGATGAGCTCAGCCCTTTTCCATTGATTTCAAAGGGGGAGTGAATGAGGAGTTTTTCAGAGGTAAGTTGGTTGGTTTAGTTGGGGTTGCCATCAATGTCGAAGGGGGAGATTGTTGGCATTATGGCTCAGTTGTTTGGTTGTGCATTGATGTTAACCTAGTAGCATTGGTGTTGGAGGATGAACTGGTGTTGGTTGGAATTGATGTCAACCTGGTAGCGTGTGATTGTTTATTTAGATGGTTCATTGGTTTATTTATCTCTAGTATGTGTGTGTTTGGATGAGTTGTAACATAGTTTCTTGGTACATGTATTGGGCTTATGCTAATGAGATGTTACTTGACTTGTGCATTTGTTGCAGACCTTAGCTTGATGGTTGCAAATGTTAGTGCATATTGATGGCTTGTGTATGGATGCCTTGGCAGGAGGTGGAGCTGTTACACCTAGTTGACAATATTGGAGACTGTCAAGCATGTTTATGGTACTTGGTGTACGTATGGATGAGTTTCATCTTGTATGATCAGTTGCAAGGTTTGTCATTGATGGTTGCAGATGTTGGAGTAGCTGTGGTGAAGTTTGATGGCTTGAGTCGTGGGGCAGCTAATGGATGGCATTCAAGTCAACCTAGTTTGAATTGTGATGATGATGGAGTTACTACAATGGATTGTTAGAGTGTTACAAAGGCTATAGTTGATTCCCGAGGACTTATTGATGATGATCAACCAGTGGAACAAGTTTGAGCAAGTTTTGAGCAGAGGAAAGATGTATTTGAGCATCCTTTGCCACATTCGCTTGTATGACAGTGTTGTGGGAGTGACTGAAAGTCCCAGTCACTGGCATGCAGGCCTATGGGAGCAACTGTAGGAGTTATAGTCACATGGAGCCTGTGTTGTGGGTGCGACCGAGGATTTCACTAAAATTCCTTTGCATTTCTTGCGTACATCACGTCTTTATTTATCTTTTCAACTTGTCTTGTTTGGGATTCATCATGTAAAGGTCAAAAAAAGAGTGTTGTGGTTCTAGAAGATGATTAAAAGAGAATATTCATTAGTAAATGAATTTAGTAGCATGATTAAGTCAAGAAGAAATGAACTAAACCACTTCTAACATATGAACATAGCTCCTAAAAATTTGGAATTAATTGTTTTAACCATTTCAGAAGATTACAAATAGATAGAGATCATAAGTCTATTTGGTAGGTTCAACTTGAGAAGAAAGTGTGATGGTTGTGTGAACTTGGAGAGTGTGAGTGAGAGAAGAGTGGTGTGTGCAAGTTGTGCGACGATTTATGTAGAATATCTTTAGCAGATTACAGTGATAGAAGATGGCAACAAAACTTTGTTTCTGCCAAGATCTTGTACAATAGTATGGTAAAAGAGTAGGAAGGATTGTAAATCATTTCCTTCATGCTTTCTTATCATGTTTTCATCAGATTACCTTTTATGATTGTTGCAAGTATTGTTGATGGGTTGCTGCAGTGATTGAGTGAGTTTGTGTAGATTGGTTTTCAATGGATTTCCTATATTGTATTGAGCCTACACTGCTAGAGGTTGTTGTGTTGTTCTAGTTGAGTGATCCAGATTGACTCTAGTCTGAAATATTGTGAAACATTATCAGATAGAAGAGTGGAGTGGGTGCTCTGTCCAACTTAGTACAAAGAAGAAGTTTCTTCATAAGTCCAATGGATGTTTGAAAAATCTTGTTGATCAGATGGGTATCTGTAGAGTTGTAGATGAGGCTAATAGTTCTCTCTAATAGTATCCATTTATTTATATTCTATGTAATTGAATTGCTTAATGATTAATATAATTATTTGAGCAGCGCAACAACAACAAGGGTCGTTTTTGTCCTAGAGGGGGTTTTCCACCAAAAAAATATTGGGTTCTTTTGCGCATATTTTCCTCGATTATCTCTTATGGTTCTCATGTGTTGTTATATGATTTAATCTACTAATGGGTTAATGAAGATTGTGCTGTGGTAATTGAAAAGGATTTTATAAGTTAATAAACACAATCACTATTGATTCACCCTCCCCTCTCAGTAGTGAATACATTTCCAACATTTAATAAGTCTACTGGTAAGGATATCATGCAATCAATTGTTTATTGTAATAATCTATGAAGGATATACATGTTTTTCAAGTATTGAAGGTTCTTGTATGTGTAGATCGAGAGGTGTACCTTGGCATGGGGACACACTTCTATGAAGGGAAGTAGCCGACTCAATTCTTTCTTAGGTCTGAGAAATAACTTTTGGGGATCTTTACAAGATTTCTTCAATTTCTTCCTGTGTGTAAAGCCTTATTGGTGTGGTTGGGTCGTTGTGGGCCTTCTCAAGTGGTGGCTTAGAATTGGTTGAAGTATCAGTAGGAGTTATTTCAATGTGACTTCTAGTGTGAATATGTGATCTAATGTTTTGACGTTTATGACCAATCTTTGCCATTTTAAGTCGGAGGAGCCCTCCTTCTAGCGCCATTTTGTTAACACATGTGTTATACACCTAAGTCAACAACGGAGAAGTAGAACAAATAGAGTCTCTTTAGTAGTTGAAGTCATTTGGTATACCTACCCTCGACGGGTTTTAAGGCTCTATTAGCCTTGGATCCTTTATTTTTACGAAGGATTGAATCTAGGATGAACCTAAATCTAATTCTAAACTTACATTATAATATGTTATACTATGCTTAGTTATGATTAAATAATAAATTGAGATCCTACTTTAATTAAACTACAAAGAAAAATTTAGCATAAACCTTTCAACCTGAACTAATTTAAGTCAAACGGTGGAAGTCAACATGCAATATACGAGAACAATTCTAATTTATAAATTGCATTTAGAAATTAGAATTAGAAATAAAATACAATATTTATGTTACAATATCAAACTATTATACAACATATACATAATTATGTTACACAATTGAGAAGAAGAATGAAGAAGAGCTTATGGACTTGGTCCTAAAGCTAAATGAGCAACTGAAGGAGACATAACAAGAACTAGAGAAAACACTACAAAGAAGGTAGAGTGAGTCGACCTCTCAGCCTCCAAATGTAATGCCAATGGTTTCTACAACAGTCCCTTCAACATTGGAAACTGCTCTAGCACCAAATGTCCCTTTGGAAACAATTGAAACTATTGGAGTGACAGGTACAGGTACAGGTACAGGGACATCAGAGGTAGGAACCTCAAGTCAGAGCACAGAAGAGTTAATCAAATCCATGGAGGAAATTAAGCTCCAGGTCAATGGACTCCAAAAGATAAAGGAGAAATTCATTACCTTAGAGTAGAAGTATGATGTGTCAAAAATCAATTTTGCTGAAGAAGTGAGGAAAAACAAAGGCTTGGCTCAACAAGTAAAAACACTGGAAACAGATGTTACATTTGAAAAGCCTTTAACTGACACCAGAAAGATATTATGGACCAACATCACTTAATCCATCAATGATGTTTGGTCATTCAAGTAATTTTTGAACAGATTGACTTAGTGAAAGCTCCTCTGCAAGAGATTGAAAAAACCAGGCAAGAATTAGGAGGGAAGCCTGAAGAGGCCATCAGATTAATAAAATTTCTAAACAATAGAAACAGGTATCAGTTGGAGTAGCTAAATATTGAGGATAGGATTGGAACCATCCTCGAAATAAAGAAAGTGTTGACTAAAAGGACTCTAATGCAAAACCTGGAATGAAAATGTCAGAATATGCAGGAAGACATAGATGAATTTATGGAAAAATTTGGCATCTTACAGAGTAAAGGAATTCCAAGTACTTTAGTCATCAATGATAAGTTAATGAGGCATGATGATTATGTCAACAAATTACATCAGTATGCAAACAACCAAGCCAGTTCTTCTGCTAGTTCATCTGCACCCAAGGCATTACCCACAGGAAGAGTTCTCTATGATAGTTTTGAGAATCTCTTTTATGTTGAGCATGAATTGAAACACTTGTTTCCAGTACAACCAAATTTTGTAAAATACACAGAAGCAAATGAAATCTACAGAAAACTTACAAGTACTAGGATACCAAGAGATGATTGGTGGATCGACATGACAGACATATTATGATTTACCATGGTAAAAAGTGAATTGAAGTATTTACCATAGTCAATTTTGGTAAAAGGGATGAATAATAGTAAAGCAGGTAAAGAGTATCAGTCACAGGTAAAAGAGTATCAGTGAAAAGATCAAAATGATCAATCAGCACAGAATTACGGGCAAGACAACAAGATGCACAATCATAGGGCCTGCCTCCAGCTCCTTCAATAAAAATAGGGACATCTACCAAACAATTTACATTCAGTTTCTACTTTCGATACCATCTGTCTCTACATTCATGTAAAATATATTTAGTCTTCCTAGAATATATCTTTCTCAGTTAGGAGATTTTTTTTGTAAATTTTGTATAAGTATTTCCTCATTCGAAGTATTAGGGGTGAATTCCTAAACATTTCTATAGACTCTTTATTTTGGAATGGAAGTGTTGTTGAACAACAATTGTATGGCTGGCTGGACAAATTAATAAAGAAAAGGACTTTTACAGGATTCTTGTGTCAAACGAGAAACAAATAAGTATTCTATATCTTATGTTTTTACAGTTCTCTTGTTTAAATATTTCACATGTGTTTCGTATCTGAATGATAGACAAAAAGTATATTTTAGAAAGAGCTTTATTGCATTCTGTCTTTAAAATGTTTATATTCGTAATATTTTCTTCTAAACTAGCATAGGTAGGGAATTCTTAATTTCTCCCCGCTTCTTAGTTTATCATTTTGGCCATTTAACAAAGAATTCTTAATTGCTTTTTGTTAATGATCACCCACCTTCCCTCATCTTGAAACTTTGTTGAAGGATTCTTAATTGCCCTTCCTCCCTTTTCAAGACCATCTCACCCTTTAAGCATTCATTTCTATCTTGTTTAGCTATCTTGCCATGTGAAGCCCTCCTTTGTTGAATCAAATTGATCCAGTTAAGCCATCTTCAGTTGACTCCATAGCCTAATGGCCTGAAATACCTTGTTCTATCCATTTGCTCCTGAATTCCACCACCAAACAAAATCAAAACCCCCCAAAGATTTCATAACTAACTTAATATCCCATAAACAAAGCTAAATTTTAAAGAGAGAGCCCTCTTTGAGTACATATTGGCTAGATTCTGTACTTAAAAGTTGGTTTGTGGTTACCTCGAACCCCTTTCCTTCTTTTGACAACTTCAAGGAAAATCTGAGTGATAACAAGATGGATATGCAAGCCTTTTTATTGATGGTTTATTATTAGATTATTAGGCCATTGAATACCAAATATCAGGTGTTCGAAACACTAGGTATCAAGGTTTCCTCTTGATGTCAACAACATTTGATAAGGTGTATACATAGCAGGTTTGGGTGGTGTTGCATGCTGATGTGTCATGATGACATAGCAAAAAGGCAGGTCTTTTATGACATGGCATGCTAATGTGATAAGGTGACATGGCAAGATGACATGGATCAAAGGGGATAGTGGCACTAAGGTGGTAGCAAGGTGGCAGCCTGATCTATATCTTGGGGGCTAAGATGAGAAGGAGAGCACTAAGAACAACAACATTGATTAAGGGATGCATTAATTGAATACATCCCCAAAAAAATTTGAAAATAGAGAGAAAAATATATATGATAAAACCCAATTATTTATTAAACGAGAAGGAAAATATTGTTCCATCTACATCATGGAGCACTGAATTTCCTTTTGGAAAGGTGAGACATGTTATTTATAATATTTTCAATATCTCCATGCATTACATCATTTAATACCATGGATGAATACCATCTGTAAATACCACAGGTAAATACCATGGGTGGATACCACTTTCCACTTAGATCAACCCCCTTCCCCCGAAAGTAATGGCCCCCATGAGAATTCAATTGTCTTGATGAAGAATATATGAGCCAATTAAGAGAAGGGTGTTGTTAAACCATAACCATGGGTTTGTGTATGACCCATAACCAAGTGTTATTAAAGACAAGGGTTTTGTGTAATTAACCCATAATGTGGGTTTGTGGATGACTCGTGACCAAATTCCAATGAAGACAAGGGTTTTATGTGGTTAACCCATAAATATGGGTCAGTGGATGACTCATAACCAAGTGTAAATTAAGACAAGGGTTTTGTATGGCTAACCCATAACTGCGGGTTTGTGGATGACCTATAACCTAGTTTTAATGAAGACAAGGGTTTTGTGTGGCTAGCTCATATCCGTTGGTTTGTGGATGGTCGATAATTAAGTTACCAATGACAACCTTAAAGAAGGGTTTTGTGTGGTTTACCATAAATGTGGGTTTGTGGGTGACCCATAACCATGACGCTTACAATGTATCAAGTGTCGATAAAGACAATATTTTCTTGTGGTTAACCAATAGCCATGGCTTTGTGGATAACCCATAATTGAGATGGAAATGGCAAGCTTGGAGAAGGATTTTGTGAGATTTACCCATGACCATGGGTTTGTATGTTTTTTGAAATGGACCACTAGTTGCAACACTAGAATGTTGAAGAATTGATCTGGTGTGACATATGCAACATGAAGGGTTGTGCCCAAACAATCCACACTGAACATGCATTTATCACACAGGTTGACGATGCAATCTGGCACTACTCTCCGTAAAGGCCATGAATCAAAGAGGACACACACCCATGGTGATAATAAAACTCATTTTTTTACTTGTTCACTTTGATCTTGTACATAAATTCAAAGGAGGTGATCCATATATGTAGTAAGTAATGATAACAGTTATGAGCGACAAATTGTCCATAAGAGGTCGCCCTCTATTTGAGCATGAAGAGATACACAAGGATCATTTTGGAAATCAAAGTGCATTGATAGCCACCAAAGTGAGAGAGAAATGAGAGCAAAGGGTGTAAGTAGGAAGTGCAATGAGCCATACCAAAAAGCCATGAATCTTCCAAATCCAAGAGCTAGGAGCCATTATTTAAAGCAAACAAATTTAAAGTTAGCAGATTTGGTTGTAGTGCACTAATGCAACAAGCCATAGTAGAAAAAATAATAGTGAGAATGAAACCTAAGGTTGAATTGTGATAGAGAAAGATGCATGTAAAACAAGCAAAACCTTCATACAAAATTTAGATGGAATTTCTCTCAAAATAATATCTAGCCAACGCCAATAATCATTTCCAACATCCGAAAAATTCCTAAGCATCATTCCCCCAAGAACCAAACTTTTGTTGAAGAAATAAACCCCTTCGATCCCACCAAATATATTGAAGTCACCTTAAGAATCAAAATATTGAAAAAAAAACTCCATGGGCATCTTTGCAACCTCATGCAAGTCAAGAGTGAATCACAATGGTTCACAAGTTGAATCCAAATAGGGAGATGATATTAGCCTTCTTGGCAATAAAATGTGGTCCTCTCTACCCATAGCAAATTGAGGCTCCTTAAGAATATCAGTGATCTCAATAGAACATTTGTCACCTCGAATAGGAACCCAGAATCTGGCACAAACATCAAACATTTTAAACATAGAAATCCAAAATGTGGGATGACAACCGATACTCACATATTTAATCCCATATATTACACCATCGGAATCCATCATAGGGCTTTTAGGCCTATGACATTCATATCATTTTCTAATACAAGCACCATTGTGTGGAAGTTAACAAACCTGAAGGCCCTAAAAAATGATTAAAAGCATGTAAGACTTGGCGTAGAGATTAAGGAATCTATGGTTCGAGACAATTTTGTCATATATGAAGGAAACCCATTGGTTTTCTACAAGTATGGAATAATGGTGTGATTGTAGGGAGGCTAATATTTGGTTTCATTGTTTGCATATTGAGTGATGTGTAGGTTATAGCTCTTGCCTCGATGTTGAGCACTGTGAAGGGGCCTATAGGAGCCCCTATTAAGCCCATTTCATAACATATCACAAGTGTCTCTTCAGCTAAGCTACGACATCCCCAAGCTTTGGATTCTTCAATTGTTGTAGGAGCTTGTTGAAAGTTTGATCCAATCGATGACACTGGGAAACAAGAAGGTCATCGTAGCAGGCTCTCTGAGAGGTGACGTGTGAATTATGAGCATCAATGGTGGTGGTCTGAGAGGCATAATTGATGTGAGGTCTCTAGCCTATCTAGAAGATTCCCTTAGGAGAAAGTCTAGGAACTATGACACCATAATCACCAAATATTTCAACGTGGTTGTGGGAACCAACACGGGAGGAATTTTGACGAGCATTATTTTCTCTAATGATGACGCTGGTCACCCCTTGTTCAAGGACATTGACACATTGAAGCTATTGGTGGGGAAGATCTTTCATAGTTTAGGGTTTCATCTCCTTTTCTAATCCAATGGCCATTTTGATCCATTTCTCTTGTCTCACAGCGACGCCTTGGAAATTGAAAACTGCGATTACAAAATGTGGGAGCCTTGTCATGCCACTTCATCAGCCATGTGGAGCACCTCCATTTCATCAAAATATTGGTTGGTATGGAGTCATAACCTACTTCTATACCACTAATCTAGATCTTAGGGGCTAAGCTAAGGAGGAGAGAACTAAACACAAACATTGATTAAAGGATGCATGAACTAAATACATCCCAACAAAATATTTGAAAAGAAAGAGAAAAAGATATCAATAAAACTCAATTCTTTATTAAATGAGAAGGAAAACAATATTCCATCTACATCATGGAACAATTTATGCCATTTTTGGAAAGGTGAGTCCCATTATTTATAGTATTTTTGGTGCCTCCTTGAGTTAAATCATTCAATACCATGGGTGGATACCACTTTCCACTCTAATCACAACCAAGGTATAGATGATGTGTATTTATGGTATTGGGATATCAATTATCGAGCGTCAAGGCATCAGGTATTGGGAGATCGAGGAATAGATGTGTATGATAAAATGCATACTTCGAATACTAATAGATATTGGCAACTCAATTATCAATTGGAGAAAAGTTTGTTATCATACTACACATTATAGACCTTTGGGTGTCAATATTTTAGCTGATCAGGTATCATAAGGTCAGGATACTATCCATCAAGGTTTCCTACCCATACAAATAGACTCTAATAAGGTTTTTCCATGGATTGAACAATGAACTATGACAATTAACATGGCCTTGAACATTGGTAACACATGAGAAAAAGGAATACCATGTGTCTACCAAGTGGCTTGGTTCGAATGTTGACCTGGCATTTAGATGACATATCTTCAAATGGTCGAGCATATAGAGTGAGTTCCTCAAACTGTCCATTGGACTAAAAGAGGCTATACTAGGGAAATGGACTGCCCCGATCAACTAAATGAGGCTTTACTTTGTAGGCTTGGCCATTCAGATGACAAGTTAAAGATGATTATGGTCTCATAAATAAGTTTTTTTTTTTTTTTTAACAAATTCGGCTGCTGGTTGTATTCAAAAAAGGATAGGGAGGCTAAGCTCCAACATTACATGAGTAGAGCTCATAGGATGAGCTTGCAACTGTATTACATTAAAGCATTCAACTGAATTTCTTTCATTTTCAACTTGAAGGGAACTGACACAGGTATAGATTTGGACAAACTGAAACAAAAGTAAACAGACTTTACAAAACATCTAATCTATACTTATGTGACTAATCTATGGAGCAGTGGAGTCCTCCAGGTGGCTGTCAGCTTCTGCAATCTTTATGCTAGAGGAACTGGTATTTGGGGCATTGATCTTTTCCATCATATACTTGAGAATGTCTATAGATTCTTGTATATGTGCACATGTATTTGATAGAGCATTAAATTGCTCCTGCAGTGAGGAGATACGACGAAGGAAAAGGTTTAGATCTGCTTCATATTTGGGAATGATTATCCTGGTAGCAGACTCAATTTTCTTGTCCAAGAGGCGTTGATGCATTCTGACTTGCTCAAGTTCTGCCTACAAGTCACGACAGTGGATACAATCTTCGTTGCGGGTGATCTGAAGAATCTCGACTCTGTCCTGAAGTAATGCTAAAAGGGAGCTCCCGCAAGCTGTAGATGGGACAGTGAATACCAAAAGAGGGATCAGAGGAGCAGGGAGGAGGGAAGAAAGAGGGCTCAGAGAATCGGGAGCAGGGCGAAAGGAGATACCATAAATAATGACAAATGATAAAGCTAAGAGTAAAGAGGGATGATTAATGGAGAATATGATATGAAGAAAAAAGATAACAATCCTTGTCAACGCATAAGAGAAGGATCAGGCAGGGAAGAAACAGAGAAAAGATGAGAAAGCAGTGAAAGAGAGCGCAAGCCAACTACAATCCAAGATAACGAGAGCAGAGGGGAGAACGAGGATGGAGAGGGAGGCTTGGGGATAAGGAGGGAGCATCCCGAGATAAATAGTAGGCGAGCTGAGAGGCATGAAGGACTGGATCACGTGGAGAGTGCTTGGGCAGTCACGATTTTCATAAGAGTAGCATGAATTCAGTAAGACAGAGGAATCTGCAATGAGATATGAAAGGATTTCCGATGGCGTAGGACAGTGAACCTCGGAATTATTGTAGATTTGATCAGGGTATGCCCTGAGAAAGGTGCAAGTCATTTGATATGAGGGATTTGAGAAAATCATGGAAATCAAGGAAGAGATTGGTACAGGTCCTCGTTGTTACAGAGAAGACTTCCTTTTGACCGAATGCAAGCTTGGTTGGCACATTTATCAGCTTCTCGGTTGATGGAACGAAGGATATGGTAGAATTGAAATTCCTGAGCTTGATTGATCAAGACTTGGCATCTGTTGATAGTTTGCTGCAAGAAGATATTGGAGGCTTTCCGCTTGCTAGTCATTAAATTAATAATGATAGCTGAATCACCGAAGATAATAGCTTTTTGAATTCCCTGAGCCTGTAGCTTAAGTATACCTTGATAGAGAGCCAGAGCTTCAGCTCCGTTATTTGAGAGGATCCCTAATCCCCATTCAAAGGTGACTAAGGGCTCACCATTGGGATTGTAGATGACGCCCCCTGCTCCCGCCGCTCTCGGGTTTGATTTGGAGGCACCGTCAAAGAAAAAGGAGTGGGTGTTGCTTGAGTGGATCCAATTGTTGAAATCACCCTGCTTTAATCGAATTTTCCATCTGTTTCTATGAATACTGCCCAGGTTGCTGTAGATTTTCATTGTTGGAGGGATGCTAATATTGTCTGTTAAGCTCCTTATGAAATATTTTTCCTCAGTCCAAAGACTTGTTATGTCAATTTTTTTTGTGATCTTAGATGCAATGGTTTCTATGGCCAGGCTTTTAGCCTTGTTACAAAGATGCCTGATTGAGGTTTCCTTATCTTTAAAAATCTTGTTGTTCCTAGCAATCCAGATCCTCCATAAAAGGGCCAAAGGGAGGGCATCCCACACTCTCTTGGCAGGGTTATTTTTCATGGATTGCGAGGGGTAATTTTTTTTCCAGTTGTTAAGAACTTCTCCAATGGATAGCTGAGAATTCCAGAAGGGAGACACGAAAGGATTAATGCTACTCCAACAAGAAAATTCAAAGGGGCACGAGATGAAGAGATGCTGAATAGACTCCTCTGCTTATTGGAAATTAGGGCATCTAGGAGGTCCAGGAATGCCTCTTTTTTTAAATTTCTCTGCAGTGAGAGTTTTTTCTTTTAAAAGGGTCCACAAAAAAAATTTCACCTTAGGGATTGCTTCTGCTTTCCACACTGTTTTCCAATGTATCCATGTTGGTGCCAGGTAGTCCTTGCTGCATAAATAATCACAACCTGTTTGTATTGAATAGCTGGTGCCAGTGGGGTCCCATCTGAATTTGTCCTTGCCATTTTTAATTGTGGGTGCAATGCTGTGAAGATGTTTTCGGAAGTTGTCAAAATTCTCTTTGAGGCGTTGAGGGATGGGAGGAAAATTCTATCGCGTCCAAGCATGGGTTATTGCGTCCCATTGATAAATTTGGTCTAAATTGCATATCCCTTTGCTTTGAAGATAGAGTATTATTGAAGCCATACTTAGGAGACTGTTGATTGGTGGGTTCCCCATAATTTTGTCAATGCCGATGTTGACTTTCCTACCACATTTAAGCACCTTGGAGACATTTTGAGCCATAAAGGAGATGGCTTTTTTACAGAGTTTCCAAATCTTTGTGTAGTTTCTGTTGGGTATTTCAACTGTAAGCAGTTGCTGCCTTGGGTGACTTAGGTGTTTGGCCTCCATAACTTTTCTCCACCAGGCTGATTGGTTTTCAATAAGTCTCCAGACTAACTTTCCGCCAAAGGCTAAGTTTGTGAGTGTTGGAGATCTAATGCCAAGACCTCCTTTCTCTTAGTTTTGAATGACTTGTTTCCATCCAACCAAGTTAAATTTTTTCCTCTCATTTTTCCCTCCTTTCCAAAGGAAGAATCTAAGAACATTGTCCATTTTGCGGAGAAAAGAAGCTGGAGCTTGAGCAAGGGAAAATTGATAAAGGGGAAGAGAGGAAAGGCCCGATTTGAGGAGCACCAGTCGTCCAACTGGGTTGAGCCAAGTAGTTCCCCACTTTGGACTTTTCTTTTCATTTTATCTAAAGTTAATTCCCAAACATCAACTCTTGCGTTCCCTATACTCACAGGCATTCCCAGGTAGCTGAAGTGATCCCAATTTAATTTGCAAGGAACACCAAATATGCTGGCAATGATTTGGAGCGTTTGAGCTGAGGCATTACATCCATAAATACAACTTTTGAGGTGGTTAATCAGTCCCCCTGAGTATCTCATGAATTTGTCTAATAAGGATTTGAATCTTTGAGCTATGATTATGGTCACCCCTCCAAGCAGTAGGGTATCATTAGCAAACTGAGAGTGATTGTTGTTTTTCACTCCATCTTCGAATTTAATACCAGTGATGAGGCCTAGCTTTCGCTTATGGTCAAGAGCGCAATTGAAGGACTCAACCATTAAGAGGAAAAGGTAGGGAGATAAGGGACAACCTTGCCATAATCCTCTTGAGGATCAAAAGGAAGGCCCATGTCTACCATTGATAAGAGGAGCAGTCTAAGGCCCAGAGATACAAGCTCTTATGATATCAATAAAAGGGGAGGAGAAACCCATTTTCTAAAGAACAACAAATGGAAAGGAATGTCTTACCCTATCAAAGGCATTTGCCCAGTCCAATTTCAGAATGAAGCCCTTTTCATTCCTAGAATGGCTTGAATGAACGACTTCCTGAACTAGGAGGATAGAGTCTGAGATTTGCCTGTTAGCCAAAAGCCTCCTTGATTTTCAAACATTAACATTGGTAGAAGAGGTTTGAGACGGGAAGCAAGGACTTTTGTAAAGATTTTGTAGGAAGAGTTACATAATGATATTGGCCTGAAATGGGAAAAGTTGGAAGGGCGGTTCTCCTTTGGAATGAGGGCCAGATGAGTTGAATTTGTGTAGCCTCCTATTTTTCTTTTCCTCTGTATCCATTTGAAGTATTTAATGAGGTCCTTTTTTATCGTTTCCCAATATTCTCTATAAAAACATATAGAGAAGCCATCCGACCCTGGTGCCTTATCTCGCTGGAGGCACCAAATTGCTTCCTTGATTTCTCCTCTTTTATTTCTTCTGTCAACCTTTCATTTAATTCTGCTGTAATCTTTGTTGGCAAATGTTGCAGGAGGTCAGCATAGTTTTCATCCTCCCCTGATTCAGTTAAGAGCTCTTTGAAGTGATCCGAGGCAGCACTTTTGATGGCTGTTTGGTCACTGTGTTGAGTGCCTGCGTTATCTTTGATGGTTGTTATGTTGTTTCTAATTTGCCGAACAATGGCTTGCTTATGGAAGAAACTTGTGTTCTTATCTCCGCTTTTCAGCCAAGTCTGCCTAGATTTTATACGCCATTTTTCTTCCTCTTCTCTTCTGATACTGCATAACTGGTTGTAAAGGTTTTCTTCTTGATATTTTCTGCCTGTTGATACTCTTGTTTTTCTATTGCATAGTGTTCTTCAATTTTGGCTTTCACTTCTCCTTTTTTTTTTTTTTTCTCTGGCTCTTTATACTGCGTTTTGGCCTAATTCTTGAGCACATTTTTCACATTTTTGAGCTTACTTTCCCATATAAAGCTTGGAGACCCTTCAACATGTTGACACCAGGTTTGCTGGACCAGATCTTTGACTGCTTGGTAGTCTTTCCATATATGGTTGTATTTAAAGGGAAGAGGGCCCATAGGGCATTGAGATTCAAGAGCTAATGCAGTGGGGTAATGATCTGAAGCAGCTAAGGGAAGAATGGTGGCATTGACAGATGAAAAGGTGGAAAGAAAGGAAATATTTACCAGAATTCGATCAAGTCTCTCCATAATATTGCTGCTACCCAAATTGCGATTACTCCAGGTGTATTTACGATTTTTTGGGATGATATCGATAAGATCACCATGTTGCATTATGTTTTCCAGTTGGTTTCTAAAAGGGTCTGGAGTGAAGCTGCCTCCACGTTTTTCGTTGGCATGTAATATTAGATTTAAGTCACCCCCTAAAATTATGTTGCTGTTGTCTTCTTCTGCTATGTTCATGCTGAGGGAATCCCAACAGACTTCTTTGTCCCTATAAGGATTAGGGGCATAGACATTGTAAATTACAATCTGTTGTTTGCTCATAGTGTTCTGCAATACTGTCTTTACCAAATATTGTTCTATTACTTCTGTTGCACTGTTCCACTCATCCTGACACCAAAGTGTGGCAATTCCGCTTGAGGCCCCTCTGGAGTCACATATACATCCTTTATAGTGCTTATGATATTCAATGATCTTGCTAATTTTTGACTGTCTCTGTTTTGTTTCTTGCAATAAAACAATGGTTGGCTTCTCTTGGTTAATAAGATCCTTTAAGGCATTAGTTTTGGAGGGGTGCCCTAGTCCCCTACTATTCCATGAGAGAATTTTAATCGTTTCAAAAGTGAGATTCGAGGAGTTGCTCCCCCTCCCTTATCTTTGCTTGCTGTGTCTTTCTCTATTGATCCTTGTATATATGACTCAATAGGGTTCTGGAGCCCCAGTGTTATGTCTTTTTGCGCATTCTCGTCCCTGTGCTATTTGGCAGACTTTCTTCCAGGATTCTTTTGACTTTCTATAGTGGATCCATGTTCCTTGGAATTTCTTCGGGTGATTCTGAGTGGGGGAGGATCTGATGGTAGGGAAGAGGGAATGACCTGGGAATGGGGAGAAGAGGGAGGCTCAGATTGAGTCAAGGGGGCAGGGGATTCTTCAGGAAGGGAGAGGACATGAAAGGGATTGTCGGAGGGAGAGGAAAGAAGGGGATCCAACTAGCGGACAGAAGAATGGAGCGGTTGAGGGGAAGGAGGAAGAGGGAATGAAGGCGGGGGAGAAGAGGTAGGAGAGATGGGGGGGTTGAGAGGAAGGACCAACTTCATTGGATAGTTTATGGCTAGGGGCTATTTTTTTCCTTTTGACGGTTTCCCATTGTTCTTCTTGTGGAGTATTTTCAACATTAGAGAGTTTAGTGCAATGATTAGCAAAGTGACCATACTCGTGACATACCTTGCACTTGATGTTATAGATCTGATCCAAAAATATAAGATAATAGAAATAAACCCAAGAAATAACAAGATCTAAATAGATAGAAATGCTTCTTTATTGATATCAAACCCTTAAGGTAGGGCAACACCATACATTCACTCCTTAAGGAAGGAGAACACTCCACAAGCTATATGCTTGTTCATACAATAATCCTTGACACCTCTCCATGTGGAGTCTCTAGCCTCTATATAGGCCTCATACATACAATACCATGGGTCATTACCATGGTTCCCTCATACCATCGAACTAATACCATGGGCCCGTTACATTATTACTAACTACTTGTGGTCCCTTACATGATATGGGTTAACCACCTTATTTATTACTATGGCCCATCCCATTATTACATTAGTACCTTGGGTACCTCCCTTTGTACCCCATATTATCCCCCCTAGGTATATAACACTTGAAGGGGATATGCTCATAGTCGAGTTGCTGAATGTGTGTCCAGTCGTCGACCTTGAGTTTAATGGCTTCTAGCAGACCTTTACCCAAATCAACTTCAATGCAGATATGCACACAAGCCTGCATGTTGTCTTTTGGCTCACTTCGATCAATGTATTTCCCGATAGCATTCCCAATAGCACGAACTAATTCGTCTCCCCAACAATGCAAGGGGAGGTGAGGAAGACGAACCCAAACATGGACCACATTAGGAATATCAAGCTCCGGATTGAAGTCCGGGGTCCATTTGTTTAAATACAAACCTTTGGAATCCATGAAGTAAGGTCCATTATGGAAGATTAAATCCTTGTCTTCCTTTGTCTCAAAATGAAAGGTGAAGTACCCCTTTCCAAAAAATTTGATAGAAATTTTTCCTTGAATTTTATCTGTCCAATTCCTTTCCACCCACCTCTGGATGGTTTTTGAGGAGGGCCAGAGTCCTGTAGATTTCCCTATAATTCCTTGTTCTGCCAGGGCAAGAGAAGCCATTTTGGGCAAAGTAGGAGGGAGAGAGACTTGCTGTAACCCCTCAATTTTTTTCACAAACTTGGAAACAGTAGGGCAAGCTCGCTGAGGAGGCAAGGAATTGATCATCATAGAGAAGGCATGTTGAAGTGTTGCCTCCTCCGGTGGAGCCTCCGGAGGGGCCATTCCAAGCGGTCGAGGAATGAATCAAACCTAGGTTGCAGACGACGACGGGAGTAGAGGAGCGCGCGCGGGGGGGTTTGATGCATAAAAGTAATACATATCCTTTGCTTCCTCATAAATAAGTTTTGAGGTGGTTGAAGGAAGAGGTATTTTGATAACACTACTTCCTTCAAGTGACTTAGGAGCTCAAGTTCTGATTCCTCATGACATTAATCAAGGTTTAAGGGGTTGGGTATTCTACACAAGTGCCAAAATCACACAGGTTAATACCAATTAAAATTATTGCATGCAACATGAAAAAAATACTCATGTAACTATCAAGAATTTTAAAATTGTGAATGTAAACTATTTAAACATGCACAACAACATTTAAATACAAAACACATAAACTAAGCACAATACTCCAGCATAACATTAAATTTTTAAATAAGAGTAATGATTAGAACACTTATCTTCCTCTATATTTGCACCACTAGCTAAAAAGAATGGAAGTTTCACCCAAACATGGACTCTATTTCTCTACTTCTCTCAAAAATAGGTCAATGTCAAGCTAAGGCTATGAGTCCACAAGAAGAATGGATCCTATGGCTAGCTACTATCAACTCATACAACCTAATACCCAATAATTTTATATCCAAATGACTCCTACAACAATTCCAACCTCCTAACCAAGCCTGCACAAGCCAAGGGAAGTGATGTTCTTCTCTACACCATAGTCCCTTAAACAATCCTCATCCCCTCAAGGGCTGCAACACAAACTAGCCAAGAATCTCTCAACTAGGGGCTCTAGGAAATCCAATTGTAGAAGTGATCACAACAAGATTCTTACATGCTCTCGAGCAATTTTTTAACAATAACTCCTCACTTGCATAACAACCTAGTTATCCTTGTTTCTCAACTCGAGAAAATTGTCTTCAACACATACTATGATTGCATACTCTTTACTAGCATTGTGTTTCCTTTTCTTCAAGGCATATTTGACTCTCACAATTCCCCAAAATGTTTCTACTCATCCCATGCTTCAATAACTATGTGAGATGACTTTACCACCAAACCTCTTACATGCATTCAATGATTGGATTTGAAGTAGTCAAAATGATAAATGGAAGGCTCATTACAAAAATGATTTATAAATGGGATTAGTAGTTCAACATCATTTTAGTCCCTTTTATTGATGAAACACAACCCCTATAACTCTATCCTCCATCTTTTGTAGCGAAATATAGTTCTATTTTTATTACTTTTAATGTACATTGTTTACACATTACATCACTTGCCCCACTATTATTCATTGTATTCACAAATATACATTTATAATCTAAGAATTAAAAATTGGGGTGTTATGCTCCCTTGCCCTTACATTTTTCATTGTCCTTGATGCACATCATCATACCAAAATAGATGTACATACATACAACTTTTGCATTCAAATATAATTTCATAGTTTAACGACTCCTTCAACAATCCCAACCCCGCAACTCTCATTCACCTTAACCTACACAACCTATGGAACTGGACCCATATCGACCTAAAATATGGCCTGATTGATTTCAAGCCCACAAAGAATTAAAAGTGTCGAATTAAAACATGGTCTCACCACTTTGTCTAAAATTATTTATGAAAATAGTTGAAGTAACTTAACTTGAGTGGTATGGCACACATTTCATGTCCCCAACTGCATGGCTTCAAGTCTTCGAAGACACACTATAAGCTGGTCCTTGTGGAATATATGAAAATAATGTTGTACTTGGTGAAATTGTCACAGTTGTACATATGAAGTTTACCAATTCCATTAAGTGGAATTTACTCATTCCTATTAAAAAATAACATTTATGAAAATAGGCAGGGGCACCAATAAGAGAAGGTTCGGTTTTGGATGAAGGCATATGTATCTTATACCTTTGTTATAGACATATTTGGGCACTGCAACCCCAATCTTATATGTTGATAAACCAAGGGATCTTTAACCCCTAAAAGTGTTGTTTCATGCCCTAAAGAATCATGGTCAACTGATTACATCATTCCCCAGAAGTTCCACCTGAAAAACCACTCAGAATTAGCCAAAACTGGACCATACTGAGTACTCCATTGTCAAGGTGCGATGCATACTAACTCCTACACTAGCTAGGTGTGATGCATACTGAAGAGGCCTTCTGTGGGGCGCGATGAGCGAAAATGGACAAATGTCTGAGATAGTTTGCTAGGTGGACACTCATGGAATCTTCTAGAAACTTCTCCTATGACACTTGCCTCTCTGGATTCGCCCAGGGATGAGTAAGAGATCCAAGAAATCTCCAAGTGGAACCAAGAACTACAAGTGGAATGACACTAATAAAAAACCCAGAGATGACTCACACCCTTGCAGACATCTATAAATGGATCCCTCATATGAGAGATCTGGAGGCTGGAATTTTGTAATTTGTAAGGAAGTGCTGATAGTTTGTCTTTGAGAGGGAACATTGTATTGTTGGGCGATCTTGATTTTCATGAGGTGAAGAGGGCTTTGATGCTGGGAGGATGATGCTCGATCAGAAAACTGGGTTGTAATCCTCTCTTCTATTATTAATAAAGTTCTTTGAGTTTTCCTCCATACAATCGTGTATTTGTGAATGTTGTTATTTGTAAATGCCATTCTATTTGTGATTCTGCAGTGCTTATGATATCATAGATCGAGATGCTTTGATGGTGTTGTGTTACTTCGTTTCTACAGGTATTCTTTAAGCAGGACAAGTAGGAGAAGAGTTGCAAGCTTCGTCAAGGAGGAGAGAAATCAAGCAAGGAGTCAAGCAGAAGATCTAGGTTGGTCCCTTTGCTTCTCTCTTATCTATCATACATAGAGGAAATCACAAATTACTTTGATTGTTTGTTTCTAGGATAGCTGCCAATCCTAGTGGGACTAGTAGATCGAAAAGACACTAGTTTTCCCAGAAACAAAATGGTGACTTTGCTGGGGAGTGAATAGTTTGTTTGCTTGTTGTTGTTGTTTTCTTTATAAACTATAGACAGAGCCTAAAGTTAGCCAGATAGCCTTCGAACTGCTTTTGCTATACAATTGCAAAGTAGATGAATGCTGCTTCAGTCAATCTCTGGTTTAGTTTATGAACTAAACATCTGACTTGCAAGCATCCTAGATGCCCTTGTGGTAGCTCATTAACCTACCAATATCATACCCCTATACTTTGCTCTTTACTGTCCATAATAGATCAGCTTAATCCACTTAAATCAATTGTAAATTTGAACCAAAACCCATCTCAGTTGCGCTCCCTGGCCCATCGCACTGTCTCTAATTGGAAGCTAGTATGCATCGCACTTCTCGTGTGTAGCAGGTGAGATGCATCCCTATTTCATTGAAGCACAGGTGCGATGACTGAGTAATCCTATTTCTCTCCTTGAAATTTGGGGTTTTTGTCCTTGCTTTCAGCTCTGTTTGATTGTTTTGCTGCTTATGAACAACATCTCATTGCTGAAGCCTCCTTGATTTACATAGTTTAGCCTCCATTGATTAGGATTAGTAAATTTTTTTATGCATTTGTCCATCATTTACAGTCCTTCGTCAAAAAGTTGCTTAAATCGAACTGTCGTTTTGGTGCAAGAGGTGTCGTAGATGTCGTTTTTTTATAAAAAAAAAGAGGTGTCGTAAAGTCTTCCTTCTCTAGATAGTCGATTGAACTTTTTATTTTGTATTTGATTTGATTTGTTGTTATTTGAAGTGTCGAAAGAATTTTCTATTCGAAATTGAAAAGTGTCGTTTAGTCTTCCTTTCCATTTTGAAAAGAAATTGTCGAAATGTCGCTTTCAAGAAAATAGTTCAGATCTATACTTAGTTCTCCTTTTTGGCATTCCTCACATTAAGGGAACGAAAAAAAATACATGCATTTGCATTTGAATTTAGACTGTGTGCGAATGATGATTTAGGAAAAGTGCATTTAGTGTGTGCTCTTTGTTCTTTGGTTGAAAGAATCATAATCTTCCTTCCTTAGTAGCTAGGATTTTAATTGCTAAAAATAAACAACGATTGTTTATCATTTTAGATTGCATATTTAAGAATTTTACATCAACATCATGCGATGAACCTTGAAAGACAAACTTCTAAACAAGATCAACTCTAAAATAAATCTTAATGAACTTAACACGCTTTGGAGCCTAACACAACACATCTAGAGGTCTAGGT
The DNA here is from genome assembly GCA_000404065.3 of Pinus taeda. Lineage (NCBI taxonomy): Eukaryota > Viridiplantae > Streptophyta > Pinopsida > Pinales > Pinaceae > Pinus > Pinus taeda. The sequence goes on from APFE031455397.1 coordinate 38,953, forward strand.
TAGAGACGTGTTCCGGCGTCGTAAAATCTAGTAACTACTGTTTTCATCGAAGGTTGGGTGATTCCTCCTCTTTGATACGACAAGTGCTAGCACGGACTTGTGCTCCCCATACTGTCAAGTATATATTGGGAGACCACAATAGGCTTATATCCTTTATCCGTAGGAAGCCGTGTCTGCCACCCTATCGATCACAATGCACTGAACACAGTATTCGGGAAGATTGACTGTCGTACATAAGTCCTTGGTAATTTCTTTTTAATTTACCGCCAAGGTGTATATTGCAGTTTTAGGATTGGTTTGGTAATCCCTCTATCTAGATCTCCAGAGTAGTCACTTTCGTTCCTTTTCGACTCCTTAAAATAAAAGGTCCATCTGAGCACTTGTCACTTCAGGCTCATTAAAAATCGAAGGTTATTAGAGTCATCTTTAACTTTTTCTCGACTCTTAAAAATTTAAAAATCAAAGTTGTGTTAAAGCGTCATTATAATTTATTAAATTCGGAATAACATCCCTGTTCCTTCGTTGATCTTAGGTTGAGATAATGGAGTCCACCAATCATGGAATCCCTTTCGAGGGGAATCCTAGTCCATTTTCTTCTTGGGGAAATATTGGTGGTCCGTATATGGCCACATTGTCCCTTCCAGGAATCAGAATTGGTCTACCGGTATGGCTATTCTCAACCTCTATCATCCAAAATACCATAATTCCTTAGCAATCGAATCAACAACCATTTGATACTGAAGTTGACCCTTCACCTTCTACTTCATTTGTTTCTCCCTTCCCTTCTTCCTCTTCGCTTGGTGAAAATAGTGACACTAGTAACCAAGTAGCTGAGAAGAAGAAGAATTCGGTTAAGCAAGGGGGCAACCATGAATCATCTGGTGAAAATCCGCACACTAAATCTCCCAAATATCCTTGTGTAATTTGCATAGGAAACCATTTTCATCGAGATTGTCCTTGCCTTCTGCGGATCTTGAGAGAATGGTCTCCCCATTTGCACCGTCTGGTGTCATCAACCTCTGGCAATCATGTTGACAACACACCATCAACTAGTAAAAATGAAGTTCCTGGACAAAAAGGAAAGGTCAAAATTCCATGTGGATTATGTGAAGGGGACCATCACCTTCCTCGTTGTCCTTTTTTGGATGAGGCACAAAGAGTCTTGCGTAACCGTCCTGCATCACTGCAGCGACTTCCATCTAGATACAAGAAACTCTTCCCAAGTCCTTTATTAGTTGAAAATCTGACTGACACGACTCAATTGTCGGTCGAAACACCTATAGTTGAGGGTGAATCTTCTGAGTCCACACTGGACCAAAGTCGACGGGTCGATACAACAATCAATCTAGTTTGACCTTCAGAAGGTCCACCTTCAGAGGATACAATTCTCAAAGAGAATGAGAACGATACCGTTCAAATTCTTTTTATTACTTCAGAGTCCAATGAACTCAAGGGAAATCCGCTCGTTCCTTCATAACAGGAAGGGAATCCCCCAGTTCCTACTACTCAAGGAGTTAGTTCAACCATTTATTCGGTACCCCCTTCAAGCAGTCTGGTCGCTTCCTTCTATTGGAATCAACGAGCAAGATCCCGCCTTCCTTCTAATGTACCATTCTGAATCATAGTACAAGTTCACAAAATGATCATGTTTGGCACTATAATAAATGAAGGGGATTCAGTTAGTATCCTTTCCTCAACTGCTTGGAAAGTGCTTGGTTCGCCATCGCTTATGCTTGTTACTCAAAATTTGTCAAGCTTTAACAAAGGAACTAGTCGACCATTAGGGATCCTTCCTAAGTTATCGATAACTTTGAGAAGGAAAACCATTCACTTGAATGTGACGGTAGTCCAAGGACCGTTAGATTACAATCTACTCCTTGGGCGTGACTATGTTTACAACATGGAAGTTATTGTCTCAACACTCTTTTGAGTAATGTATTTAAGGCATGAAGGCAAAATTGTCATTGTTGACCAGCTTTCATTTCCTGGTTTGAGCACAACTTCGAGACAAACATCATCCCTAAATGGTCCTTTTGCGTCGAGAATATCTATTCAACCTTCATTCCATCCACTTAACTACCGCGAGTAGTCTAGTGAATGTAACAAAGATTAGGGGGCATGCACCCTGGTCTGCTGAGGCGGTCGAACCCAGCTAAAAAGATAGGTTTCCCTACATGTCATGTGATTAGAAGTGTTATCTCACACCATCTATTTGATGGACAAAGCCAAGGAAGTATTTTTGTCTAACCGCAGACAAAAAGAATCCTGCTTAACTGCAGTGATTTCCATATGGTTACCTGGAGACTCTCCTTTTCTCGATGTCTGGGGGCATGCAAACCTTTTTATGCAAGCGAAAAACAACCAATTTCATTTTTTAGCTTTTTAGGTTTTTTAGGTTTTTAGTTTTTCAACTTCTTAGGTTAGGTGATTGTTAGAAAATTATATATTACGGAGCAATGGAACACATAAAATATTGCAGAAATATAAACACAGAAAATGCATAAAACTAGAGAGACATAGATATATGTGGTTCACCCAGTTTGGGCTACGTCCACCTCGAACAACCAGTCCTTCCTTTCTATTATCTAGCAAAATGAAGAGACACAACCTACAATAAATCTGCTGTAATATCCTCTATTTTCTCTCACAGTCTCACCCCTTTGCTTCTCGCTCGAAGAATACAATCTATTACACAGCCTCAAATACAATGCCCTCATACAAAGAGAGGGGTTGCCTTCTAGGGAAAAAACCCTGAACTAAACATAAGTTCTACCGTCAGATCATCCACCTAATGAATGGCCCAGATTGACTAGAAATTACTATACTTTTACAAGGCAACGTTACATCTGTTTTTATCTTTGGGG
>APFE031455403.1:0-35827 GCA_000404065.3 Pinus taeda
TAACCCTCTTTCTATTTATGAAGGCTCAAAAAAGAGGTTTTATTTAAGTGAATCCTATGGGCCAAATACCATATTTGTAAAAGAGGTATGGTAAATTAATAAAGATATAAGTAAACGAGAGGTATGGTAAACAAATAAAACATTTTTTTATATTTACTCCATAAGTCACCTTATATTTAAGGACACTCAAAAAATGCGTTATATTTAGGTGAAACCTATGGGAAAAATACTATGGGCCAAATACCACGGGCTAGATTATTATTAATACCATGAAAAAAAACATTATTAACCCTAATATTAGTATTAATAAAAATAAAAATGCACATGGTATTGACCCATGGTATTCACATGGAATGTAGCCTATTTAAAGGGGAGAATTAAACCAACATAGATCCATGTTTACTCTGGATCTACTAAGATCTACTAAGCTGCGAGAGGGATCAAATATGGTGATATGCAAACTAGCATAGAGTAAAAAAATATTTGATCCCTCTCGAGGCTTGGTGGATCAAGAGTAAAAATGGATGTTGTAATTTAATGCATGTTAAACATTTTAGCTTGATTAAAATAAAAAATAAAATAAAAATCAACTATTAATTTTATTAATTTTTATAAATTACTAATAGTAATTTTTAAGCTCCAGGTTTATGATAACCCATGGTAATACCAAGATCTTACAAGATTTTATAATTGAGTAAAATATTCACCATGATAACCCATGGTAATACCAAGATCTTACAAGATTTTATAATTGAGTAAAATATTCACCATGCCTGGTGAGGGATTCGCCAAAAAAATATATATACATATTATATTATTGATAAAATCGCCTTCCATTTTTCCTATATACCATGGAGATTCGCCCATTTATTATACTTATAAATTTAGGGGGGGTTCTTAAAATTTTCCCTGATCAGGTTGTGCAAGCTTCCTTTAACGCTCTTAAAGATACCTTGATTAGAGTATCATTAAAGTATTCCCTGAATTATCAAAACGACTACTTCTTGTATCTCGCCGCTGCAGATACAACCATTGGAATGGTTTTACTTCAATAAGAAGATGGGATTGAACATTTGATATATTATTTGAGCTGAAATATCAATGATACAATTGTTGATTTACCAATTCCACCTTTCCCGTAAACTGCTATTTTCACCAAAGTTAAGTACTCTTATGTCGAAATGTTAGCTCTGGCTATTGTTGAAGCTGTACAAAGATTTTCCCACTACACCCTGCTCTAAAACACCATTGTCATTTTAGATTGCAACTGTATGACATATATTTTGTCACATCAATTGTTGGGGGGAAAATACTCAAAATGGATTGTCATTTTGTAGGAATTTGATTTGGAATTCATCAAATCCAAATCAAAGAAATCTCTTGTTTTTGGCGAGTTTCTTTATGACCTTTCCTTGAATAACATTGATTCAACATTAGAACCATCAATTCTAGGTGAGTCTCTATTCTTGATTTCATCATCTGACCCGTGGTATGGAGATATACTGATTTATCTCTAGACCCAAACTTTCTGGCCTGATACCTCTCGCTCGCAACAACGATGTATCCGATACCAAGACAAATATTATCTGATCATTGATGACACTCTTTACCATCGTGGTATCGATATGATTTGATGGAGGTGCATCACACATGAGGAAGTCGAGAAAGTTTTGAATAATTGCCATTCAGGTGCTTGTGGTGGACACTTCTCTGGTTATTCTACCGCATATAAATTTCTCCTTGCTGGTTACTTTTGGCCTACCATATTCAAAGATTGCATTATTGCTGTCAGAAGCTGTCATGCATGTCAGATCTATGACTGTAAAGCTAGATTACCACCTACGCCATTGCATCCTATTGTTGCTATTGGAACATTTTCCAAATGGAGCATTGACTTCATGACATGTAACCCTCACTCGGTCGGGGGGCATGGGTATATTATAGTCATCGTTGACTATTTCTCAAAATGGGCCAAGGCGATGCCTACATTAAACAACAGTGGTGAGACGGTTGCACTTTTCTTTTTCAACCATGTGGCTTGCATGTTTGGTGTACCACAGACTATATTTATAGATCATTGGTTGCATTTTCACAATCCCATGTCGACTGAATTAATTGCCAAGTTAGGAATTTCACATGATAGTTCTACTCCTTATTATCCGCAAGCTAATGGACAAGTGGAGGCCATCAACAAAGTCCTAAAGCGAATGCTTGTGGGCATATCGAACTTTGGCAAGGAATGAAATTGGATTCACACCATTTCAATTGGTGTATGGTCCGTAGGCAATCTTGCCGATACAATGTGAAATTTCATCCCTTAAACTCGCAATTGACCTATTACCTGACACTTTTGATGAAGAAGTGTGTTTCTTAGCACTCATCCATCTGGATGAAACCCGTCATGAAGCCACATCAACTTGCGAACCAAATAAGAAATGAGTCAAGGCGCAATATCCATCTGGATGAAACCCATCATGAAGCCACATCAGCTTGCGAACCAAATAAGAAATGAGTCAAGGTGCAATATGACCAAAATTTCAAGCCTCACATTTTCTCAGAAGGAGACCTGGTCTTGCTTTATGATCAGGAAGTTGATAAACTAGGAGCAGGAAAATTTGAACCAGTATGGATGGGCCCCTATATTGTCAAGAATGTTTTGGTAAAATGGGCTACGAGTTGGTAGATTATGATGGAATTCCATTGTCGCAACCCCGAAATGGGCTGTATCGCAAATGTTACTATGCTCAATTGAGTGTAATAAAATCACTGTATATATTCTTTAATTGCATGTGTGTGTGAAAGTGTGTCTTTTAGAGTTTTTATGTGGTTAAGTAATCTGATTTACATTTTTTGCAGATGTCAAAATCTTTGGAATTATTTGATGGTTACGTAGATGGTGCTAGTCGTAGTACACATAACCTATCTTCTGCAGCATGGCCCATTTTCTCTCCAAGTGGCGAGTTAGTGAGTTTTCAAGTGATTTGTATTGGTTGTTCTATGGACAATATCGCTGAGTATAGCACATTGATCAAACTTCTCTCTGATGCCATTCCACTTCGCATTCGCTGAATCATCATTAGGCTGGTCTCACAACTCATCGTACTACAACTTATAAGTGTTTATACTGTGCGAAACCCGACTATTCTTTGTATGTTCCTTAGAGTTCATATTTTGGAAAGACATTTTGAGTATATTAAATATCAACATATTTCCAGAAACTTTAACACATTAATGGATCCATTAACGAACTATGTGTCAAATAGACATTTGCGACACATGTAAAAGTAAATTTTCAATTCGCATCATTAGTTGAATAGGATTATACATAACCACATATAAAATATGAAAGTAAAAAATAGATAGATTTTTTAAAATTCTTTACAAAATTTGTGTCCAAGACATGTTTGGTCATCTGACCTAAAAACTCAAAATTCATAGAAAAATTGTCGTAAGTAGACTGAGTGATGCTCATGATAACAGGTCACAGCTTGAGCTATCATGCATAATAGCCTCATCCAAAGGCTAGGAACACCAATAGTTTGGCGATGTAGCCTCATAGGTAACTCCTCGATTCAAACATCCGGAATACCGAGGGTTAACCCCTCTAGAAGATCCTGCAACACTGCCAATGTCTTGGTCAAATCCAAATCCTAGAGAACTGTGGTCCCGAAATTTCTTCACACTGGTCCACCTACCTCCTGTTGATATCCCATAGGTCGAATAGTACCAACATCTATATGCATGAGAACAATTTTATTTTAGTCTTCGAAACATCAAAAACACAAAAACATGTAGAAACTTAAAAATAAAAAACATTTGGTCAAAAACAACTTACCTATAGCATCCCATTGAGCACTCACTCGTAAATTCAAATCTGGATCTCCACAAAAATCCATCCCTGCGTATGGATGCTTCTCAATGACAATGTGTTTTCAATTGAGCCAACTGAAGAATGAAGTAGAAAATGTGATTGATTACTGACAAACATATCTAGCCATCAATTCAACCCACCTCTACATCTGTGGATCTCTAGGACTAGGTACACCCAGTGTTACATGCTAAGCTTGCATCAATGGAATTCTCTCTAAAGTAAAAGCAATTGAGAGTGATCCATAGCTAAAATTATTCATCTTACTGCACTTTACTTTTGTCAGCTGCTCTTTCAGTGAAGAAAATACAACCTCACATTAGTTGAATACAGTTGGCCCAAGACACTGAAGTGCATATTGCATGTATGATCTGTTCGCCAGATGACGTGTCACACTGCCTACCAACTTTACGATAGTGAAAAGGATTGTTCTCAAAGGAAAATCATTTACATCCCTGATGTTTATTTTCACCTCCACAAGCAAACCCTGAAAGAGAAACGGGGGCACCATGTCTCGACAACCCTGTAAGAAAGTAAACATCATCGATCATAATAGGGACCACTTTTTTCCTTATGTGAAAAGCATAATCCATTGGATCCCATGCATGAACTAAGAACTACAATAGTTCTAATTGTTGCCTCATTCTGGACAACCTGAAGTATTTGAGCAATCGAGAGCTTTTGAGGGCCTCAAAAGCATCGGGATCATTTAGGGAAACAAGGTCTTGTTATTCATGCTCTCTTTCTTGCCAAGTAATGGACATTCTTATTCGATGCAAGCCTAAAATCAAAGCATAAGCTTAGTTAGGATCCACTTCATGCAAAAAGCTGAAGAAATTTTGGGCCAAACAACTGAAACAAATTTGTGAAATTCACCTAGCGCAGCCTAGGCAAGGAGACAATGTGTTGCAGAGTAGGTACCCTTCAGTTTGGGTGCTTTATGGCATAATTTTCGATGTGGAAGGCTACGCTGATCTAAGGGAGAAATATACTAACCCAAGGGCCCTAAAAACATTAAAAATTTACCTTAAACTGTAAAAGAATGACATGAAAAGAAAGAGAATGGGTATATCTTCTACCTGGTCTAGACAAAACAAGAAATGATCCACAGATCTCTCACAATCAGCTGCTAAAGTTTGAGGTAAAGAATTGGTTCAGAGCACAAACTGAATGGTAAATATCAAATGGTGAAAATGACATAGTAAATTCTTGTTTTATGTTTATTTCATGATTATTAAATGAATAAAATTTAGTATTTACCTATTTTTTACCAATGAAACAGGTATATTTAATCCATTTGGTGTTGCTTTGAACAAATTTACAACTGACTTACAGAATTTGACGTGCATGATCGTGAATTTGTACTTTAACCATAGAGCATACTTTTATCTCTTTTTCGAGCTCTGTTAAACATCAAAAAAGGAACCCCCTTGGATTCCTCCTTAAGCTCTTTTGAGACTCTTGAAATATGAAAATATTGCTAAGCGCTTGTGCTTTTCAGCTCATTAACGGATTGGAAATGACATCTACTTAGTATAAATTTAACCCTTTTCTGGACTGAGATAGATTATTTACGAGAAAGGAGTACGTTGATCAAACATGGTCAATATGTTCTCTCTCGTATTATTTTATGCTTTTTCAAACTTGAGATACAAAACTACGATAAAGAACTTGTAGAGTTTTCTTTTTGTCCCTTTTCAAACTCTCTAAACATGAAAAGGACCGAGTTATCATTGTCGTCAAACTCGTTAAAACATCAAATAGCGACAAACTTGTCCATCATTACAAGACCAAGTTTCACCTTTGCTAGACTCATTAAAACATCACATAGTGATGGATTCACCGAAAGGGTGAAATTATATAACAAGCATATTTTATCCTCCTCAAGCTTGATAAAAAATAAAGAGACGCCAATCAACAATGATTTGGGAAAATGGAAAAGGGGTAAACCACTTAATGGCAGCAGGTCACACTTGAACATAACACTTTCACTTCATCTGTGTGACTATTTAGGTTGGGTTACCTTCTTGATGGTTATCATACCTATGGTTTATCATACCATCCATTACTTTGGTTTTGGGTCATTGCCACCAATTCGTTCAATTTCGCCGACATGTTCAAGAGAAGTCATTTAGTTAAATTCATCTTTTACAATACTCATAAACATTCATTTTCATGACCGCCATTCCTGAATCTTGTGTCCTCAGTCACATTTTGTCTCCAAAAATCATTACGCTCATTTCGTGTCATTGATGTGGGATACATCAAGGCCCTCTTGTGACGAGTCTCTTCTTGTCGACATCAGCACATTATCTAAGAAGTTGACATAGAAACACTCTTCCAATACCTTGGAGCTTGCATACATCAATGGAAAGTTTCTTAATTTTGGCGACAGGTTGAAATTACGGGCCTTCGACCGAAAGACTTTGTCTGGTGTTCGAGATCAAAACATCCATTCACAACATGCAGAATGTATTGGAGTACCTTGAGGATCATTACCATTATCAGTGATTTCTCTCGCACTTGTTAATGACTTACATCATTGGTTGGTAATCAGATGGTGTCTTCCCATGTTCAACTTCAGATCACATATTCACATGGTTAGAATCACACTTGAGCGAATGATTGAATGAGATAGAAGACCCCGGATCTAGTTTCATCCATCCGGGTTGCGATTTCAGGAAAGTACCAAAGTATGTGTATGATGGCTTTAATACTGATTTTCATCCCATAATGGGTCTATATTTGTAGACGACTATCCATGTACATGTAAAGAAAGTTTATGTGCTGAGCATGGGTATGCCTTCCCTCAACGATTCATGAAAAAATCTGAAACATCATGATATTATGTATTGTAATTGATGCAGGTTACCATCCGCTTTAGAACCTCCTCGTCACATCGTAAAGCATATCACTCGACATTATTTTCGACTTCATGCTTTATTAGGCAACTGTTACTGGTCTAGTTGGGCACATCACTCCCTTCATTCAAATGAGTACTTTTAGGGCTCATCAAACCCTAATTCAGTTGCTACATGCCCTAAGAAAGTCATCACATTGAATGCCATCATTCCTGATAGTTTCCTAGCTTGAAGACATGCTGAAATGACTCCTTGAGGGATGAGCGTAGCCTTGGTCATGGGTAAGTGTGCTGGAGAGCACTTAGGCCCATTCAAGCCTATTGTGCAGAGCAACTAGGCCCACTTTGACCTGCGCTCGACAAGATTGAGCGAAATCTTCATAGGGTGATGGGAATATTCCTTCATTCTAGACCATTCTAGAAGATTCCCACCTCTTATCGTCTCCTATGAGCTCAAAATTGGATAGCGAATGAATAAAATAACCTCCTATCCTCTGATCCCTTCCTCCATGGAAACTAACTCCCAAATTAGAAAGCCATTCAATGCCCAATTTATGGCAAAACCACCTCCATTTTCCTATAAATTGAGCACTCATCATAGTGATCAGGGGCTAGACTTTGAGAATTTGTAAGGAGATACTATTGGTTTGAGGTTTGAGATTGTAAGAAAGTATTGCTATGCTCTCAGAGTGTTGTGCTTTTGGTGTGATGAAGGATGGAACTCAAGCTAAATGAGTGACATGGGATCAGACTCTTTGGTTGTAAATCTTCCTTCTACTTAATAAAGTTGTTTACACCTTTTCCCATATTCTTGTGTTTATGTATGATGAATATATGTTTAAATGATTTCAATTCCATTTGCTTATAGTGTATAGATCTCTTGCTTTGATTGGTTTTTGTCCTCTATTTATGATTGCAGGTACTTATCGAGGAGATTCTGTTGGAGAAGGAGCGATGGGATCTATTCAAAGGAGACAAAAGGAAGCGAAAGATAACAAGTAGGTCCCTTTTCTTATTTATCTTCTATAGGAAAAGGATGAACTCTTTAAATCTGTTGTTATAGTTGTAGCTACCCACCTAGGGAAATTGTATTTATCCGTAGATGCAAAATTCCACATAATACCTTCACATATGCAAATTTAATCCATTGTTAATGTTCAAAATTTGAAATTGTATGAGCCTCCTTTGATTGAAGATCAAGGAGAAAATGTAAAAATTCCATCAATTGTAGGTTTTTCTCCATAATTTGTTGATGTGCTTCAACAAGACACTCTGGTTGATAGAAGAATGTGATCATCAAAGAAGGGAAATCTTAATTATCTTCGAGTGGGTCTGAAAGATAAAAAATAGTCAAAGTTGAAATGGATTGAGGAGGGGAAGGTGAGGGAACGATACCCTCATCTGTTCAATAACTACAAGTGTTCCTTTTGGCATCCAAAAGGCTTCTAGCGGGGAGGAGTGATCAAGTGCTCAAGTTTATGCTCAAAAATCAAAGTGTCATAATCTGGATAAGTTTATATTCATATCAAAGAGCTAGTCATTCTGAATCCAACGATGTGAATGCAACTAAAATCCGAGTTTGTATGCAGAAGTTAGAGCAACTCAAAGTTCAAGTTTGACTTGCCCACATGGCAAGATTGGATGATGTGGCAAGTCCTTCATCGGATGAGGATGCACCAAGTAGCAGCCAACAATTGGCCCTTTCATATCGAAAATCACAAGTCACAGATGGAGAGGTATTACAAATCGGCCTCGATGGGTTCACGGTTGTGATGCGATAAGGCAATCACGAATCAGAATTGTAGATCGGTGAGGGGAGAACATGTCAAAATCGACCTCGGACAGTTACCAGGCTCTGATGTGATCAATAGTAGATCACAAATAGCATGTCACAGGAGAAAAAGTCTTCTTAGGGCTACTGCTAGTTCTCCGTTGAACTTTAAAATGCGATAAAGTACCCGAACACGAGGTGTTTATAAATTTCGTTGAAAATTCCCATCGGGTCCGCCGATATAGCAATTGTAATGTTTCGCTTTGTTAAGAAGACCTTCAACCCTCTGAACTTCGTCAATTGCAATTTCCGATACAACCGACAGGTTATGGCCTATGGCGTGGAAAAATATTCACTCAATTAGTGGATTTTGGAGCAGAAATGACGATTTTTCCGGTGTTGGAGCAATATGTGGAACAAATTGAGGGAGAACTAGTAGAAGCCATAACTTCTTTGGTTCTTATCCAATTTGGATGAATAAAGAGGTTAGATAGCCATTTTTGAGTATTTTGAACTCATTAAGATTGGTTTCAGAAGCATCTGAGCATTGTAAACAAACTTTTGTTGTAATTTTGAGCATAATAGTGAGGTCGAATCCATTGGAAGCTAGACCAGGGAGAGGCAGCCTAGGTGGGGTGAACTCCTTTATCATGTTCTTGATGTGTGTTGTATTTTGATGTTCTTTACTACTATATTGTTGTTTTTCAGTGTATGTTTTATTTTAAATTGTTTATAACATTTACACAAGAAACTCTTATGGGAATCAGTTAATTAAGAAAAAGTATTGAATCCTTAACCACTTCATAAGAAAATTATAAGCATCTTGGGTTTTATTCTTAAAGGGGAGTTAGCACAACATTACTAATATGCTTCGTTTCAAATTAGTTGACATGGATTCAACTGTGTATTGGTTAAGGTGAGGCTACCATGGAGACTATATGCGTGGTTCTAATTAAAATGGTTGGCCACAAAAAGTTTTAATAATAGATAGAGTGCTGCATAGGCTTTATCCTAAGTTAGAAAGAGGGTCACAGAGGTTTGGAAAGGTAGGTTTTCATCACCCTAGCTTCTTTTAGAGGCCCCTAGTGAATGCATAAAGGCTTAACAAACATTCTAAGGTTTCACTATTTACTAGATATATTGAGAAAGAAGAGGGTCTCTTAAGATTCCCCTTATGAATACTGTCACATTTGAGAGGTTTATTTGGTATTAAAAACAATATAAATATTGAGACTTTTGGCCATAAATGGTGTTTTCAAATTTTCTACCATACATCCTCCATTTGTTAATCATGATGACTGCTTCTAGATGATATGCCTCCTTGATTGATAAGGTACGTTAGAACCATGACCCCATTTAAGCTTATCCTCATCGACTGTGATACAAATATTTTGGTGCTCAAGGTCCTTTTAGAAGTTTTTTTATATTTCTTCTGTTGGTTTAGGGTTCCAAGTTTTTTAGACCAATCCATTTGCATAAGAGTTATTTCTATGTATCCTCTATTTAGTCATCACTTATCTTGACTTTTATATAGGTGTTCATTTATGTTTTGATTTTTTTCAAGCTCTCCATGATTCCCTAATTTAGGCAATTGTTTCAATGAATCCTCCCAAAACAATGTGGAGTTTCCATATTTGATATCTCAAAGGCTGTAATTTTGAATCATCCCCATTTCTTTCTTTGCTAAAGGCCAAATGGATAATCTAGGGGCAAAGTCATTCAATCCTATCACTTGTTCAGGGGGAATTGTGGATGTGTATTTACATGTCGATATATTTTTCCAAATATCCCTTAATCCTTGAATCCATTTTACCAAATTTTGGCACCCAACACCGTGTCTATTATTGGAGGGTCCCTCAAACCTAGTTTGCCTTTCATTTTCTAACAACACACTTTATCCCAGGCCACTAGGGGCGAGTTCTTTTCCACTCTAGATCCTCACCATAGGAAGGCTCATTGAATTCTCCATAGTTCCTTTAGAGTGAAACCAAGATCTGTGATAGAAGAGAAAGGATATATAGGTACACCTTTTAACAAATCTCTGAGTGGGAATAAATTACCTACCATGTTTACATATATAAATGTCCAACTTATTAATTTCCTCTGAATTTGTATTAAAAATTCCTCCCAAAGGCTCTAGGGGAGCGAGCTATCTACTAAAGGGGCCTAAAGTAACTGTGAGGGAAGTTTTCTATATAAATATCCAACATCTTGGCATCATGTCTCTACACATTCATAGCATTATTCAAGAAGAAGAACTAGGATTTGATTCCATTTAACTCCTTAAATGATGTTACTGAGCAAATATCTAGTATTTGACTGAATTTTTTTTCTTCCTACACCATTTTCACGCCTAAGGAAATCATGTCAACAAAAAATTACTAATGGTTTATGGGAAGATTGTCCTCATATAAATGGATTCCGTTCAATATATGCTTAGTATTTGTTATCTTAAAATGGTGACCCAATCCTTCCACTACTAGAATAAATAGAAAAGGAGAGAATGGGCTCCCTTACAAAACTCCCCTGGCTGAATGGAATGGTGTGGATGGGGAACTATTGATCATAATTAAGAAGAATATTGAGGAAACCAGGTTATATACTCACATGAACTAGTTAGTTGTAAATGCAAAAGCTTTTGAGGTGCATCACAGAAAGTCCCAATTTAGTTTGTCATAAGCCTTATAAAAATCTAACTTTAGTATCATATCTAGTTTTTTATTAATCTTAAATGAGTGTATGGCTCATGGGTCACTATGATTCCATTCAGAATTTGTCTTCCTTCCACAAATATTGTTTTATTTGGAGAAATAAGTTTGGGAAGGAGTAGTTTTAGCCTATTGGCTATGATATTGGTTATTATTTTATAAACCACATTGCATAAGGAAATTGAACGGTATTCACTAGGATCTTTCACCTTGTCCCTTTTGTGGATCATTGTTAAGAATGTGGTGTCTAGTTCTTTGAGTATCATCTTTTCTTTTTGGTTCTCTTCCATGCCTCTCCATACCTCCTCCTTGATTATTAGCAAGCATTATTGTAGGAAATCTATGTTGAACTATCCTAACTAGGGGCCTTATTGTGGTACATTGCTGTAATAATTTCTCCAACATCCTCCTATGTGTTTTCTCAAAGAAGTGCATCATTATGCTCATTAGTTTCGATTAAGGGGATGAGTTTGGTTACTTGATGGCCTCTTGTTTTTCCACTCTAGGTTCCAAGAGGATGTGTTGAAAATACTGGTTCAACATGTGTGATGTCCTCCCAGAGAATAAATTTGATTATATTTTTGATGTTGTAGTATTTTTCTCTCCCTCTCTGAATCTCAAATTTATTCCTACATATTATTGTAGATCTCAAAGGGTCTTTTGCTTTTCCTTTATCGGGAGCTTTGATTGAGCATGCATTTAAATTATGTTCTAATTACGAAACTGTTTTTCTTTATAATGTATGAACTATATATGTTAGTTGCACTTTATTTAGAAAAAGGGAAAATTCTTCAAACTCTAGACAATCAAATTTGGAAAACGCTTATCATACATTTTCCTTATTCCTAATTCTACTGCGACACAACTTTATCTGCTGCTGTGGGCCGGTGAGGCGTTTGGTTGATTAAAGTCCGTAGAAAATTATGTCAAACCTTATCATGGTAGCACCGACACTTTGCCTTTGCGTACAACAGACTATTCCGGCTTAAATATCGATGATAAATTTAATTAATTAACAGATTTTAATCAATAATCACTCTCCAACTCTCATTATCTTATGTTATGGATGAACCTACACAATGGATTATAATTAATAATTAAAATTTATTAGGAATATATTTATATTAAATTATTTTATAACTATATTGTACGCTGTTTCAACCTTCGAATATTTTTGTTCAAACTTGTATTAATCTACATATCATATGTGGAAACATTTAAATACGCGTGAGGATTAATCCATGTAATTGTGATTGCCACCTCTTCTCCAAAAATAATTCATTTTCTAACAATTGCCTCGTCTTTCTTTTCCCTTTCTTTTCCTATGGTAGATCGCGTGATCTTGAAAACTAAATGATAATTGAATGATTATTGTACATATGCTTTTTTTTAAATGTTCTGTTGTGTCAGCTACATTCATCCTTCTAAAATCCATGGAGAAAATAATTTTATGCAAACACCGTGTAAATTAGGATATGATCTAGAATACAATTAGGGTTTGTTCCGGGATGTAAAGATAAATCAGAAGTGAATATAAACCGGCGTATCATTGAAAATCACGCGAATATAAGGATTAAACGTCATTGCAATATATTTTGATCTCTTTGTTTTAGTCTTGACTCTTTATCTTTGGAAGTAAAATCCACACAAGCCCATTTTAACCCTTAATTATGAAATAATTTAAAAAAAAACCTGTACTGTAATCCGGATGCGGGTGACACAAATGATTGTAAAAGTGGGTATTGCCAGCTGCCCAAGAAGGATAGTTTTAATAAGGATGGATATGATAGGATTTCAGCATTAATGGTGTGCTCTGTTCGAAGTAAAGCTGTGGTAGTTATAATCATGGCGATCCTCTTTATTCCCTTCACAATTCCCGTTCAGTCCTCTTCCTCCGGGCCTTGGTTTGATGCGGTTTTTGGTAGCAAGAAGTCTCCGCTAACAGAGGCAAGCTCCTTTCCGGCTCTCTGTTATCCTGGAAGTGGTACTACTATGCTAAGGGTCCCCACGGCAGGATCAGCCCTGCTTTAAGAGGTAAGCTTTCTAAAGCTCTAGAATTTAGAATTGGGCTATTCTCATCTCCGTCTCACATACTCTGTGTGCTTGTATCGGTCTCTCGTTCAATCCTTTTGGTTAGCTAGGAGAATTGTATGAATGATAAGCTTGGCTAGGATGAAGTTCCCAGAGTCATTCTGGCTCTTGAAGACAATATCCCAGCGGCTGGGGACGGGATTTTTGGAGCCACTAATCATACCTTGGCGAACCCAGCGGGCGAGAACTAGGTGAGAAGGATGGCAGTGAAGATTTGTGGATTGGCAGGGGTGTCTCAGGTAGTTGAGAAGACTCTGGTGAGGATGTGGAAGTTTAAGGCTACCTGGGTCTGTTTTTTCTCTCTTTTTGGTTTTGCTATCGCTCAGATGACTACTTTCAGGCCATTCTGTTTACAGTCATGATTACCCATCTTCAACCAGCTGATTTTGTTTTCCTCTTGAGCAGTGGCAGTTTAATTACCTTTTGGTTTGCCAAGGACATTGGCTCTCTTGCTTTCATGTTTCTTCCTACGCTCTAATGGTCTATCTCTGGGTTCTATATTTGTCTTCTAGCTTTTTGTAACTGGTCTCCCCAGGTTCCTTCTATACTGGGGCAGTTTTGCTGTGTTGAGTGCTCTAAGGTACTGTTATCTAAGGCCTCAACTCCTAAAATTATTTTATTTATTTTATTCTTTGCAGAGAAAAAAAAAATCCTCCCTAAATTTATTAAATAATAAAAAAACAACCTTTATACAAACCTGGGTGTAATCCGTGAAGAATCACTAAGGACGTACAGTATGCTGAATTTGTTCTGGTTGGTAAGGACAGATCCAATTAGAAATATTTAGTAGATGATAATGGTCGTCTGCCTCTGACTAAGCTACATAAACTGGAATCCTAATTTTATTTATGATTAAATCCATCTAGGTATTTTTATGTGTTGTCTACGTCATGATGTCCAGAGAGAGAGAATATGTGTTAATGTGATAGGGAAAGCAGGGCAAAGGCAAGTAGGGATGCACCTGGAA
Organism: Pinus taeda; assembly: GCA_000404065.3. Classification (NCBI taxonomy): domain Eukaryota; kingdom Viridiplantae; phylum Streptophyta; class Pinopsida; order Pinales; family Pinaceae; genus Pinus; species Pinus taeda. The sequence continues at coordinate 14,266 of APFE031455403.1, forward strand.
CTGGAGAACTCAAAGAGTTTGCCTCTGTTTGAGAAGACGATCACGCCTACTTCCGCATCGCACAGGATTGACAGCTCCGATGCCTTCTTGATGAGTCCGCTCCGCCTCTTTGAAAACGTTACCTGACGATTGATTTTGTTTTCGATCATTCTCAGTTGAACTCGACCTCGCCCCATCTTAAATGAGCCCTTAACACTAGAAGCACTTTCTCTTTCTCTTTCTAAACCTCGCTCGCCTTTTCCCTGCCAGAGAAGATACGATCAGGTCTCGGAATTGACCCACGCCGCGGTAATGCCGTATATGACACTTGCTACTTCCATCCTACTGTGTGCGCACTTCTGTAACAGATGACAAATAAATGTATGTAGTTTTTGTGGAGCTCTGGGTCTGCGAGATTTTTCCGGAGCCCCTAACGAGTGGGCATGTTTGGAATTCTTTAACTTTGGCATTGAAATGTGTGCGCGTGGCAGTGGTCACGGCGAGCGTTACAAAACCTACATCAAATAGATGATCGCCATGTCAAGTAGAACTTCGAATATATTTTTCTGGCACCCCACCCGAAACATATGGAAAGTCCCAAAAGCTGTTTGTCCAATGTGAGCTCCCGAGATTCATATTATTATTCTTTAGACCGGGGTATTATTATTCTGTGATGCTGATTCCCGTGCACACACTTTACATTGGATCAACCACAGAGCCGACAGGTAAGCAATGGTACCAGCAAAATAAAACCCCTACATATGCTTTCCAAGAGACATTGTCTAAAGCATTCTTTCACATATAAAAAAGGTGCCTAGGTGTACGATAGAATGGTGCAAGTGGGAGAGATGTGCTATAGCAATCAAACATCTCTTAAGCCAGAGAAAGATTTAAAAAAAAATTCAAATATATTTTGAGTTTTATATTAAAATATTTATGTAAAATATGCACTTGGCCAAATTGCCACTCTCAATAGCCACACTGTGTTATAATTTGTCTACGGGTAGGTGGTCAGATTGCCACTCCATCCATAGCCACTTTGTGCTATTTGGCCACTCCAGTGACAACCACATTTTGCCGAAGATAGAATATCTAAAATAGATGTATAATGTTAAGAATGATGCTAACCAATATAGACAGTCGCTTAGAAGAAATCAAACAAGCATGGCTGCGGGGCAGCTAGTCCCTGCCAATGCAAATTGCAGAACAGTTTCAGCGGACAACGCTAGTTCCAAATTCTGAGCTTCGTAGCGCCAATGCAAATTGCAGAACAGTTTCAGCGGACAACGCAGGCGTCAATGCTCTGAGCCAGTTCCAGATTTTGAGCTTCATAAGTGAGCTCCTGCGTCTGCGTTGTTTTGCCATCGACACCAGAAATCTGAGACTGCTCTGCGTTGCCAGGAAATAAAACAGATGAAGTCATAGACTTGCAGATAGGGTAGAGGGCAGGGCAATTGGCTATGCCAACCAGTTTGTTGCGTTAAGTCCCCTATCAAGGGGCTAGAGCTATGTAAAACTGCTTGTGGCTTCTCTAAATCTAGACACAGCAAGCTAGAAGCGGAGTGAAATAAACAATTGCTAGTTGGAGATTCGAGAATTGTTCATTTGTGTTAATCGCATAAAAATTGCACAGCATTGTTTCCATCTACTTTTTTTCGTACAGCTTTCAAGTGGTTCTTCGTGTTCATTGCATAAAAGTTGCACAGCTTTATTACTTCGTGTAAAAGGATTGCCTAGCGAAGTATGTGTTTACTATAGAAGGATTGTCAAGTCAACAACGTATTTCGTATACTCATAAGTCAAACTTGGGGGCTGGGAAGCCACAAAATTGAGTCATGACACTTCATGGCTTTTATGCTCACGAGCATACATCTTATATCCAGTAATAAGCTCTCACTAATAAACAAAGGTAGGCATTGTGTACGGAGATTACAATTTTTGCTGGAGAGTTTGAATGGTTTTTAATGGTGGAAAGAGATTTAGAATAGCCAAAATTGAATGACCCGGACATCTCAAAGTCACTACCCATCAATTATTTCAAGGCAGTGGGGGGTGCCAACCAGTTTTGAATATTTAATCTTTGTATGGTCCGGGACGTATATTGTTGGATTTAAAATAAATTTAGCTTCAACGACGTACATTTTAATATTATGTACTACTAAGCATTAGCCACTAGGCATGTGAAGCATGCATTTCATTATATGACCTTATGTTAAAATATTCTACCAATTTACAATTTAAATAAATTAATCTGTCATAAAGTAGCTATAAACTTTTGGCAAAAAGTTTATTGTCCAACGTCATAAAGACTCTATACAATTTAGGTAAAAATATATTGAAGAAAGTAAGTATGCATGAGCGAAACGTGTCTTCTGGATGAACTCTAGTTTGTTCACATGTCACAGCATCAAAGTCCCTCAATAGTCTTTTTCTGTGTTGACGCCAAACCTTGCTTGTGGAGGTAATAACCAGATACCATCCTTTTTCCTACTTGTCTGAATCAATAGGTTTCGACCTGAAAGCAATTGGAGAATCCGAAGACACAAATTGAGCAGTGGCAATCCATAATAACAAAAGAAAATGCCTCCTGTTGCAGTTTGAAGTTCCTTCTGCTACGGGAAATTGCAAGGCTCTCAGGATTTCATTTCCCCGCGCCATTCACCAGGTAAGTTTGAGATTGATCTGAACCAGCCTTCCAATGGTAGCGATTGATATTTTGTGTTTCTTTTGTTTCTGTGAAAGGCGAATCGGTTAAGCCCTGTGTTTTGTTGATATAATGTCTCCACAAGCTCTGGTCATAGCTATGAAGATTGCATTGGTCTATCTATTACAATGCAGCCTCAATTCCCAGATAACTGTGATGGGGTTAGGGGGTTTTCATCAAAGCGATTTTGAAAATTGGGTACAGAGGACAGGTTCAAGACAGAGACGCAGATCTGATGGCAGAATGTGGCAGTTGGATTCGAAGATACCTGTGTCCCATTACATGGTGGTTGATAGTTCGGGCCATGGGAACTTTCAGACAGTACACAGGGGAGGGACCATTTCTTCGTCTCCTGTCACGATTGGGTGAGTTCGTCGATGCATTTTACTCTAAATTTAACTTTTACCTTCAACAAAAAAACGAACATTTGATCGTTACACTTTCGATAAATTTGCAGGCATTGAGTACTGCCAAAGGCAACAAGCAACTGCAAAACAATGTGATCAAGGTCATCTGCAACACCGATAAATCTAGGGGTTTTAATGTTCTCAGAGACGTGTCCATGCCACAAATAATGATAAAGTCCTGCAAGGTGTCTCCAGATGCGCGACCATACCAAAACCTGGGCGGTCCAGCGTCCTCGGAAATCAATGAAGGAATTTACAGGTATGTATATATATACTTATCTTACCAGAGAAGCTAAATGAAATTGAGGTATATGTGATGTTATATGTATAACAACTCAGAAAATGTAAAAGGTTTATATAACAAACATTTTAATAATTTATATAGATAGTCATGTTAAGAGTATTTCATATCTTCAAAAGTTGAGAAGTAGAGATAGTGCCAAGGTAAATGGCAAAAAATTCGTTGAACAAATCTTATTGTAACTTGTGGAGTAGCAGAGACAGTCTTTTAGTCACCTGGTTTATCGCAAGTAATGTCTGCAACAAAATTTTAGAGAAAATCTATATCGATTAGATTCCGAAATGCTATAGAAATCCAAAATAAAGCCAATTAAATTAACAAATAGCGAAGAAAAATATATAAAAAGAACCTTACTGGATTGTTAGCTGCGATTCCCCGTCTATGAGATTGAATTCCCGTAGAATTTTTGGTCTCAAAGTAGTGAGCAGGAAGATATATTGGTACTGCTGATGTTCCAATGCAGACATACTCATTTTGTTTGGCCTGAAATAGATATAAGGTAATATATTGATGCAACTGAGATTGGAAATTTTACTCATTTTAAAGAACGCTTGGCAGATTGATATTATCATAAAATCTTACTGCAAAAGTTGAGAATATTACTTGATGTCAACGTTGCATTTGTGCAGGAGTTGAAGATCAAGATGTAGACATGGCTGTAGGAGTTTTCATCGACTGGAGAAAGCCGTCTGACTACCTGGAGAACGTCGTCTGAAGCTCGATATTATAACTACCGCAGGTAATTAGTATAAAGTATAAATCATTGCAAGTTTAAAAAAAATGGAGAAATATGTGTATTCACAACAGCATACTTACATATCATCTGGATTAAGAGACATCTTCATACATATATCACTGTGCGTGACAGGCGTGCCATAGACAATTGATAATCGAAAGCAAGGAGGATATGAATTCCTTGCACAGAAAGAAAGCGAGGCAACGCAGAAAGGAGAATCGGAAGCAACAATTCGATTAATATCACTGTGCGTGAAAGGCGTGCCATAGACAATTGATAATCAAAAGTAAGGAGGATATGAATTAGCATAATGCGTTGCAGATCAAGCATAATGGTGATGGACGAAGGGGAAGAAGGGGCGTTGCAGATGAAGCAAAGGGTGAAGGCATTTTAAGGGAGGCAAGTAAAGTCTTGCTTCCATGCAAATTGACACGGCATTGCAACGATGGTTTGACACGCCAACGATGGTTTCGACACGGCAAGGTGGGCAACAGCCATGGTTTAGCACATATCATATGCAACAAGTATTCCTAACATTAAATGTTAGGAGACTAATGCTAAGGGAAACATAGCATTAGTTCATGAAGCTCTTACTCACTTGTAGTTTTGCCAATTTTAGCCTAACTTTTTAGCTTGTATACCTCGTACTGAGGCCAAATCAGACGAACATGTTTTTGATTGGTTAAAAGCATAAACTAATAAAAAATATGGTTTTGGTTTTCGTGTCATTCGAAGTAACTTTGTTTTAACTTGAAATAATTTTATGTGTTCTCGCGTCCAACTAATAGACACCGGCCAAAACCGATTGCTATAGTCCCTGCCAGGCCCGGAGGGCAGGGACTAATAAAACTACAAAAAATTTTATTGATTAAAAAAAATCATTATATCTATTTGATAAGGTCATAGAAAGTGTTTTTATGAAATATCAAATTAAAACTTTGGGTAAGAAAACCTAATTACTGAAGAACCATTGTAAAAACAATAATTCGATTAAAGAATAATGTGAAAACAGTAATCCTATTACCAAGAGTTCCATGGTCATCTAGACGGCTGGGACTAATATGAATAATAATCTTCCTCTGAATAAACTTTAAAGTGCAAACCATTTTTTATTCCAAGGCGTACACCAGTATAATGCGAGTGACAATCAAACATGCGTTAAAATCCAAACAAAAGACTCAAAATATTTCGAGTTCCTTCCAGATTAAAATAATAATTATCTTCTGGGCTGAATAGACATTAAAGTCGAAACTACACATTTTTATATTTCTCACGTCTTTGTAGACATCACAATGTTAGTTTTAACAAAGGTTTTTTTTAAAGAGAATTTGGGAAATTATATTTATTTAATGTGTATGATAGTAGTATGTATCACCATAGATTTATCTTAAGTTAGGATTTAACCGGAGTTCAGAGGTATCACATTTTTTTAAGTAATAATTTTTTTATCCTTTAAAAAAATACAAGGTATAATTTTTTTTATTATTTTTATTATTTAGATTGTAATTTATATATATATAAATTATGATAATTTAATGTTATAACGGTTAATTAATATATTTACAAATTTTTGTAAAAATAATATATTATTTATAATATAAATATATATAATATATATATATATTTAACTAAATATTTTACATGTATAAATATTTTATGGCCAAAATAAATGTTTTTTTTTAAAAAAAAAATTACAAATATATTTTTACAAATATGTCAATATGAATTAGTATCAAAATATTTGATTGATATCCACATTCAATAATTTAAATATTTTTTTATGTACAAACATTCAAATATTTTATTTAATATATTTTTTTCCTGTAGATAGATATATATGAAATTGAATACACAATAAATTAAAAATTATTTAAACATAGATTTTCAAATAGTTTATTTAATATATATTTTTTGAATTATATACATGGTTACACATTCTTTTACTTCTAACTACTTTAAAACATACTTATTTTTATTATTATAGGCCAATACTATTTTTCTATTTAGATTATAATTTAATTTTTATTTAAACACTCACGAACAAACTTACACATCCTCTTGATACTTGGTTGTAAAATGAACCTTTCACGACAGTCAAACTAGAAATTGCGCCACAAGTTGTAAACATACAATGAAGGGATATAATATTTGGGAAGATCATCTCCAAAGAATAAGCCCAAAAACAAATTCATAATTAAAATTTAAAATTTGAAATCAACTACATAGTTTCAAAAAAGTCTTTTAAATAACACAAATAATCATAAATTGGTATTTATAAAATACAAATAACTAAACAAATTTAATTACATTCACCATAAAGATGACAAACAAATATTCATTTTTACTAAAACATTACATGCACACAAAATCTGTAATAAAAAAACTCTAAATATTATAGGTTGTTTAATTTTAAATATAGAATTTCAAAATAATAATCAAGATTTTCACAATTTTACATGCTAACATTTCGCGGTGTTTAATTCTACATAGTTTGAATGGATAGTGCAAGGTTTATTTGACATTGATGTGCTAGTCATGGAAAGGGCTTAACAAATGTGTATCAAGGCCATTGGCATTTTATTTCAAGCATTGGAAAAGCCATTTCCTACTCTACCATCATATTGTGGAAAGAAATTTACAATAGGTAAACATTTCCATTGCATTGTCATTTTGAGAAACCATATTTGTCACTTACCAATGATATATTGATTATTAAAATTCCTTTTTTGTTTATAAAATATGAGTGTGACAAACTATTACTATGGCTTTTGTGTTATTTTGGGTGATTGTCAAGGTTGTCGGTGAGATAAAAAATGCCACAAAATATTATTCCAATTGCTTGAAACATTATTCTAGTTTGTGTCATTAATTCCTCTAAAGTCTCATTGGCTGTAGTTGAGCAATTGCGGATTTTTGCATTTGTTTTTTGAATACTTTTGCATTCAAATCACATTTAATTATTTAGATTTAAGAAGTAGAGATAATACGTATAATAGCTTATTTACTTATTGCATTGCAATAATAAGACATCTAGATTCTTACATGTTTAAAGAGATGTGGAAAGAGTTGTAGGCCTAGATGGATGAACTACTTATGTCTTGGGCTTAAAAGTGGTTCATTTAACAATATGAGATTGGCAACATTTGACACATCATTGGATTGATTTAGACTCTCTAGTTTGTTTGAGAAGGAAATCTTCTTATTATAGTGTGTAGATTTCTTTAGAAGGCAAAGCTTTATCTTATAACTCTATATCTATTTTTTATTGTGTTTCATGGTTCTTGTTATGCAAACTGAGTGGCATTGGGAATGAAATAGAATTCCATAATGGTTTCTCTCGATATAACTAGAAAATCAACAATGTCAATATCATTGTTGTTATGAGTGTTATGCCTGTGTTAACTATGGTTGGTTGGATGTGCCAACGATGGACATAAGAAATTCATGGTTCGGGTTGAAAGTAATTCAAAATAGACGATCTTTGTCAGTCACGAGTAGTGGTACACAATAATTGTTACTTTGTCAATGTTGTCATCAAAACGAAATCTAGCTCTTTAATGGATGCTAAAGATGGCGATGCGTTGCTGCTTCATGTTTATGACACTATTTTCCAAGGATTCTGTAAGGATAAGGGAGCACAAAGTCGAGGAGATGCATAGAGTAGAGCTAAGAGTTCTCAACATTTTTCATGATCATGTACTCAAACTACACATGACACAATCCCTATACTTCCTTCGCCTCCAGAAACCCAATGCAAGCCACTTGTGGGTTGAAACTCACCACAAGTCCGATATAGTGATCAATATGATTAATACCAACATGTGGCAAGAATGGTGGAGATTCAACGATCAAGGCATGAGCTCTCTTCCCAAGCACTAGAAAGACAAATGTAGGAGTGGGGTCATATTTTTCAAGTCCAAGGCAACTCATTTTTTTATTAATAATGATTTTATTTTTATAGTAATTTTTTCTAAAAAATAATATTTTTGAAAAATACTAAATTTATTTCTGTCCCTTTTCCATATATTGTTATTTTTAAAAATTTCTAATCAATATATCATTATTGGTTTTAAAAATATTTAAACATGTTATATATAGGATTTGAGAAATTGTTTTTACCTATTCAAATTAAAACAATTTAACCCCACAAATTAAGTGTCACCCATCCTAAAAATATGAAACCCTATATTACTATTTTTCTTTTGGGAGGGAAAAAAAAAACCATTCAAACCAACAAATCCAATAACCCATAATGAATTAAAACATTTTCTGCTTTGTGTTTATCTGTTTTACCACTATCATTTATTGTTTATGGGAACACTTAGTTCATATTTCTAATTTCTATTGGTGGCATTGACTATTTTCCATAGTCTATTTTTACTATGCCTAATCCATTCAACTTAAAATAATTTAAACACGGTCTGCATGGAGTAGCTCAAGTGGCAGTGGCCGTGGAAATGAAGTCTCACCGAACCGGAAGTCTTGGGTTCAAATCTTGGGCTACCCTTCCCCCGTAGTGGGGTATGTAATGGACATGAAAATTGGAGAGTCCCACCAAAACTTACACAAAAAAAAAAATTAATTTAAACACACAAATTAAATGTGTCACCCTCAACTCCTCACGATGAAATTTAAACATAAATCTTAGTAAAATAAAACCTTATTAAAACTAAATCCTATACAAACCGATTAATTTAAAAATTCATAATGAATCGAAACATTTTTATTTTATGTTTATCTAATTTTACATTATCATTTATTGTTTATGGGAATGAACCATTTATACTTCCTTTTTGTATTTGCTTTTTGTTAATAGATTTGACTAGAAACAATTCATATTTCTATTTAAAATGGGTGGCTTTGATTCATTTTGAAAAGGATTAATTCAAATTTATATTTTAGGTTGCGGCTTAGATGGGTGAGTTATTTATTTTGAAAAGGAGTAGTTTTATTTCTATTTTAGGTTGTGGATTAGATTGGCTACTTTGATTGATTTTGAAACAGAGTAATTGATATTTTTTATTCTAGGTTGTGGCTTTGATTGATTATGAATGAGTAATTCATATTGCGTATATAGCAATTGATTTGGTGATGGGAATGTTATGGTTGGAATTCAAGAATGTTTTAATTGCTTGGGGAATTTTGCTACCTGAAGGAAGTATATGTTACAAGGGAAATATAGATCTTTCTAGTATCATGTATGCTTGGCAAAGGGTTTTTTCTTATTACTCGCCCCCACAAGAATTCACTTAAGATGACACGAAAGCTGAGCAAAGATGGTGACCTTAAATTGGGCCAGATATGTGGAACTATTGCTCAAAATGAGAATTCATAATGGTAGAAAGGCATCCATGGTTATTGATCCTCACTGTAGATAAGAATTCATAATGGTAGAAAGGCATATATGGTTATTGATCATTTTCCAATAATGCTTGAATATGTTGTAAATAATTAAATTATTCATAACTCACTATATTTAGATCTAATTATTGATCGTTGGCCAATAATGCTTGAAAATGTTGTAAACAATTCAACTATTCATCTCAATCTAATTGCTAATGCATAAAATTTTCTAATAATTCTAACAATTTAATAAAAGGCTTCCTTACTCTTATCTATCGATAAAGAACTTATACATTAAATTATTGGTCTCATGTATTTTTTCTTGATTCATCACTCTTATTTGTTGATAAAGAACTCATACATTAAATTATTGAGCTCATGTATTTTTTCTTGATTCATCATAGCATTTTGTCACCATTTATTTTATTCTACAACTTGAAAAAAATAAAAAAAAATTATATTTTCAAAATATGATATATAATTTATAATTAAAAAAAATATTATAATCATTCATAATAAATTTTTAGATAAATTATAACTTTAATATAAAATAACATCTTCTTAGACATTAGAAGCCGGTAGTATTTTTATATATATATATTGACTGATAGCTTTGGTTAAATGAAATTAGGATTGATGATTTTACATATTAGTAAATCAAATTAAAATTATTCCAATAAACCAAGTAATATATTTTATTTTCCTTCTTAATTTTTATATATTTTAAAAATATCAATAATTTATTTAAAGTTATGTTGTGTTTAAATAAATTTTGACGGTTCAAACACAACCTTCACACAGTCTATCTCAAACAAATCTATGCTGAGCTTTAACAAATATCGCATCCCATATATTGACTCACATTAAGACTGGGGACCATCTTAACAATCATTCCTTCAAAACCACAACATGATATCATACTCATACTACCATCATATTCCAATGAAATAAGTTTGTCTTTGATAAAATAATATGACCAGCTTGAATCTTTCCATCCATTTCTTCCAGAGATCGGTAGGCATGGCTGCCATTTTGTATCGATTTGAATAAGCATGACGGGACCCGCAACATGATATCATACTCATAGTACCATCATATTCCAATGAAATAAGTTTGTCTTTGATAAAATAATAATAATGGGTTTGAATGTGATATTATAAATATAATAATAGATAATTTAAATGATTTGGTTTTTTATAAAATAGTGATTATATATTTTAAGGGTATAGTTAAGTTAAGTTGGAGATCAAACTGGTGTATAAGTTTTTTTTTTACTTTCTTAAGATTTTTTTTACCTTCTTAAATCTAATTTGATTCTTAAAATTTATAAATGCATACATACTCTAGAATCTATAACGTTATGACCAAAATTATTTCATGAAAAGCATTCCCCATAAAATAGACTTTGATATTGGAAAGTAAAAATCTTTTGTGAGAACTGTTTTTATCACTCCATTCCTAGCTGTTGGTTGGCTTTTGCATCCTTTCCTAGAGATTTTTTCATCCATTTGAGGATTGGATCTGTACTAGTTCTCTCCTTCTTTCTTTTTTTGTTCTCATTGGTATATATTTTGAGAAAATTAATAGTAATAGTTTACATTTACCATTTTAACTTAAATAAGTTCTAAGGGAAACATAAATTAATGTGGAAAGTAACTCCTGCTAAGTATATTTATTTACATTTTATTCATATCTCATTTTTTCTATGAAGACTTGCTTGAATTATGGTGGGTAGGAAGTCAGTAATGGTAAATATGTTATTTCATGAATATGAATTATTTTCAAAGATTTTATTTTTTTGATGGTTTTCCCCTAAAGCTTAATAATAAAAAATCAATATAAAAATATCTAAAATCCATGAAGGCATGCATAAATTATGATATAAAATATGTGAGATAGTTATCCACATGACATTATATTATACAAAGAATGCAATAAGATTTTAAAGTTATGATCTAATCAAAGTTTTGAAAAATAGTTTTCTTTTAATAATGATTGGAATGTAGAACCCATGTTGGTAGCTCATTTTCTATTGCCTTGATGAGAAGTGCCATGTTCCTTTAGATTTTAGGTTCAAACCTAAATGTGGTGAGTAAAAAAAAATATTTAGTTTTAGTTAAACATTATAAGTTGCATTGCATTTTTAGTTAAACATTATAATTTTCATTGCTAGAACACTACCAAGAACAACACACACAATTAAAGGAATCTCAAAACTTTTAAATATATATATATATATATTTAAAAAAAAAATAGAAATATTTTTATATATAAAACATGAAATTTATATAAATATAAATAATATTAGTAAAATAAGTGTAGATCCATCTTAACTAGGATCTAGACTAGGGAAAGATATCAAATCTCTCTTGATGTGAAAGCTTTTTAGAGTGAAAAAAGATTTAATCTTCACTAGTCTTGGTAATCTAAAATTAAGATAGACTTAAAATAGTTTTGTAAAAAAAATCTCTTTTAAATATATATTGAACTTCATTCATTTAAGGGATTTAATACTTTAATTATTTATATAATAAAAATGATCTTTCAAAAATATGATTCAAACTTAGCATGTTGCAATACTATATCCTTATATAAAAAGAGACATATATATATATATATATATATATATATATATATATATATATATATAATATATGAGAAGAAGTAATAAGAGACTACATTATGCTTAGACTTTAATAAACCCCAGAGTAAAAGAAATATTTTGATCTTTAACTTTTGGGATCTTTTATGTGTCTTTGTTTAATGACAAACTTTTGAGAAGATATTTGTTTTTACCTTTTCACAAATAATGGAAAGAGACCCGTGTAAAAGAAGTTAGATAATCTGTTAATACATAGGAAAAAGGGAGTGAGTTATTAGTCTTTATGTGTTTTCCATTCAATTGATTAAAAACTCTGAATTTCCATAGATATGGAGTAGAGATCCTTTGTTTTATTACAAGTTTAGTGATAAATTTAAGAGCAAATTATTTTGCATAAATATTTGTACTTAGGCGAATATTTGTAGAGACAAAAGATGAAATATGTGGCTGTCAAATATGAAGTTCCCTGTACCACCCACATATGGAGATCCTTGTGCAATTTCATAAATAAAAAAACAAAAACAAAAAGAAACATAAACACGCCCACACAAATAAACGAACAAAATCTTTGCAAATTTTCATATATCATATGGAATTACTCTTATATAGTTTTGATATTTTGATTTATTCATCAATGAGATGATGCTTCTCCTACATTAACATGAAAAAACATATTTTTGCTAATTTACAAGAATAAAAACCAAAGAAAAGAAGCTATAATTTGGTCCCAAAGAAACAACTTATATGATATATAAATCTTGTTTTAGGCATGCATTCAACACAAAAGAAGGTAAGCTATTGGTATTTTCATTTTTCCTTCTCATTTTCCTCGACATGACATTTTTCCTTCTCATTTTCTTGGGTATGCCATTTAAGGAAACATCTAAATAGGATGAATTTTCGCTCTTTGTATCTATTTTCATTTTCTTTATTGTGATACAAACAAATACTTTTCTTAAACCAATTTTTTCCTATGTGTGCTATCTCTTTCTCCCATGACCACTTACCAAGAAAAAACATGACTATAATTATCACTTCTTATGAAAATCATGGCTATCATTACCACTTATTAAGAAAAAATATGACTATCATTACCACTTTTCAAAAAAAATTGACTGCTACTTCTTAAGAAAAAACATGACTATCCTTACGACTTCTCAAAAAAATCAATGTTGTTAATGTCCAGTGTTTTTAATCTTCTCCTTCTCTTTTATTAAACAGATCACCATGTCATTTTTTCAAGAAAAAATAACTATTGTTATGTTGAATAATCTACTATGTTTAATAATAAATGACTATACCATTAACCTTCTCTATTTATTAAAACAATCACTATACCAATAATGTTATTATTAATAACCATAGTGTGCTAATCTCCTTTGTTTATTAATAAATTACTATAAAAATTTCAAGTAAAAGAATGCCTATTGTTAATGTCCATTCCTTGTTAACTTTCTCTAATTATTAACAAGTCACAATGTCTTTTCTCAAGAAAAATAAATGGTTATTGCTAACTTATCTCACTATTAACCCATCAATCTACTCTTTTTATTAACCCAGGACTATACCATATTTCAAAAAAGTTAATGATTGATGTATATGGTTAGTCGTTCTCCTTTTTTTCAATAAAAATAATGACTATTTTTCAGGAAAAGTAATGGCTATTGTTAATGTCTACTTATTATTAGCAAATCACTAAACCACAAACAAATTGGGTGAAAAAGGAATGAAGTAAAACAAATGGGTCTATAACCTCGATAAAATAAAAATATCCAGTTACATTTTTTTTTGCTAATTGATACGAATGTATCCAAAAATATTTTAAAGTCTTGATGATGAACCACACTTGTTGGTTCGAAAAGCATGGACATGTAATTTAAGCCAAAATTATTCTTTAAACAAAAATATCATGTTACATTTTTTTCGTTAATTGATATAAATGCATCAAAAAATGTATAAAAACAAGGGATGTTTTCGACATACAAAAAAGATAAAGATTTACATGTTAGTTATTTATTTGTCATTTTCTTGTGAATAAAAAATTTAAATGTTTTAAAATTCCAAAAACAATTTCTAACATTACACATTTTGCTTCTCTTTACCCACCTTGCACTGTTTAAAGCAATGCAATGGCTAGAATTGTCATTTTCCATAAATCCAAATTGGATTTACAAAACTAGGAGAAAGAGAGCCAAAAACACAAAACACAATTAGCGCAACCAATATTGTGTTCTCGTCTTCTTGAAAATGTAAACTACAAATTCTCTTTAGAAATATCTACCCATTAAGGAGGTCGTGATGCATTAGATGGGGTAGTTGGGTAAGTTGTTGGCCAGTCATAATCAACATGATAAATAAATTCTTTGCGCTCCATTTCCATGTATTTGTACTGTGAGAGTCGGAAGAGTAAACCTTGTAGTTGTCTCTAGTACTTTGTTTCACTTCAGTCTATGTCGAAGAAGTGCCAAGAAAAATAATTTGATTGTAAGACGATGTCAATGACTCTTCTTCAGAAACATTAATCCGAAGCTTCAGGAAAATCAAAACCACTTCTATCATCATAAGCACAAGCAAGTTAAATAAGCAAAACTATATTGATGAGAGTAGCGGGAACAAGTGAAAATACTTTATCCGTTAAGATCGTTCCATCTTTGACAGCCTAGTTATTCTATGAACTTAGATTATCAAGGGTCTGCTCAAAGATACCTAAAAGAGGAAACGACGATATTGAAGTTGTGATATAAGAAAATGCTCCAATTGGGAACTTGAATGAAAAAACTGAAATCAGCCATAGGACATAATCTTTGATATAAACAGAGTAAGGTGGAAGAAGAAAATAGCAAAAGATGAGAAAAATCACCACATTGGACAACTGGCATTTATAATATGGCCCTTTCCACACGCCTGGTGGCCCTGTTGGCAAAGCCATTTTACATTTTTCTCATATTTTAACTAGAACAGATGTCACTTGAAGGGAAAAATAAGAGAGAAAGATGTGAAACAGAGATGAATGAAAGGCAAAACAGGGCACAGACCTATGTCAAATGGAGATGAGAATTGTATACAATGTCTGGTGTCACTAATTTAAAAAAGGAACACCTTTCTTTAAATTTTAAATATTTTGAAAAGCATATTAGGATGATGTCAAATTTAATTCTTATATTTTTATGAATATATTTGATTTGTTTTTTTTTTTTTTTTTTTTTTTTTTTTAAATTATTTGGAATATATTTTATTTAGCTTAAAATATTTGTTTAGCAAAGTAAATATTTAATTAGAGATTCAATGCAATATGTTTGTATTAGTGATAAGAAAAAAGAATTGGTATTGTATTTTGTTACTAGTATATAATGTATCTCCTATTAATTAATATTTTTTTTTGACATAGTCAAATAATGATATATTATAAGTGGTAACTTCTAATGAAAATATTTCTTACTGCAATTTTCCTCTTATTACCTAGATTGATCTATTATTTTTATAAATGAATGTTCCTAGAGATTTTAGTTTGCCCACATTACCACAAAATTAATTGATCATTCATATTGTTTTTTATTTCCAATTGAATATATATATATATATATAAGAGAGAGAGAGAGAGGTAGGCTTGAACCTTGTACTTCATAATAACTGTAAAGTTTTTTCTTGCCACCAAGCATTTGTTGTAATAATATACAATTTTTGGCACACAGGATTATATGTGTTCAAAGTAGGATATATCATTCACTAGTTATTTGTACTCTTTGTGCAAACCATGAGGTCCCTTTGCCCTTTGCTTTTGGGATTTTGTATGCCCATTCCATTTCATAACCTCCCCCCTTCATGACTTAACAGACACTAAGGTATTAGAGTTGTGAGTCCCTTCCCTCTACATGTTGTGTTTGAAAAGAGTATTATGGCATATGTATGTGACCGAGAGTATTATGGCATATCTATGTGACCAAGCCATAAGTCGATTGTCCTCATGACTCCTCATGATAAAATGCTTAGTATGATTTGAAGGTACAATCCACTGGATCGACTACCCTTCTGGCCATCATTTCTAGTTGTTTCTCCTATGTGGTTCGAGTTTTTCATTGTAAGAACGCATGGTTTTCATTTATAGCTATGTCATCCTATTTTTGATGGTGTTTTTCTATGAGTAGGCATTTAGCTCACACAACAATGGATCCTCGTGTTAACATGAAAATGGTAACACATACCCCTTTCATGAAATTTGTTTTGTCAATTATTTGTGTGGAATTTCTAATGTTACCCTTGAATAAATTATATCCTCTGTGTCTAGTTTTTTTTCTTCTTGAAATTTCTCCTTTCAACAATTAAAATGTGTTGCAAGTTGTCCAAGGAAATTTTGAGTCTTTTCTAGTTTTTCTCGAGTTCATTTCCTAGAGCTCCTTGTTTCTTCTTTCTTTCCTCCAAAGAGGGGGTTCTATTAAAATGCAGTCTAAGGCCTATTTACTTTTGTTTCTACCATTACTAGCATGGACCTTAGACATTTGGAGTTAATTTTTTTTTTTTAGAATTTCCCTCTAAACACCTTAGGTAAATGTTGGATTTAATTATTAAATGATTACACTTTTTAAAAAAAACATGGTTTTTTCTTCTTTCTATAATCTACTCAAGGTTTTTAATTTGGTTTAATTTGGTTCAAGAAAGGGGTTTCCAACCTATACCCTTTTGTGTTCTTCAACACATGTTTTATAGGGATAAGTGCCTATTGGTTAACCCCTTGATGTCTTATCCTTAGAATGACCATCACATATACTATTGTTCCTTTTTGTTTACTCATAGTTAGATTCACTCTCAGCTCTAATTTGGTACTTAGCAAGGAAGGGTTCGAGTTGGGAATCCTCTCCCTCTCACATTTAAAAGTTTTGTATTGACTATGAAATCCAATCAAACAAGTCTAAGAACTTACAAAACTTAAGGGAAAAACTCAGAAGGTAAAATTTCATAAGAAAATCTCTCAATTCAATTTCTGTGTTTATTATGGAAATTAAACATGATCTACTAATCACAATTTTCTTCTTTTGTTGTTTTAAGGTAGGCCCTCACTCCTTATCCCTAATTACCTAAGTCCTCTCTCTCATATATAAATATATATATATATATAGATATATATATATATATATAAATATATATATATAAATTATATATATAATATACATATATATACTTCTCAGGTACAAATGTCCTCTATAACATTTCCCTTCCTTGGCAGGTTTACTTATATGAGGGTTATGATTAGTGTATTATGGCCCTCGCTAACCATTTCACTACACGATCACATGTTTATTTTTTATTATGTAACTAATGGATTGCCTACTTTTTTTTAAAATACTCAGTTATAATTATATAGATTATATTAAGCTCGAGTCTTGTATACCAAGTGTTGGTCATGTATTAATCCTTCATACAAATATGGTAAAATTCCATATTTTATCAACTTTTAAACTCTTTTACGAAAACTCATTTGGAGTTTTGTTAATAAAAACCCTGTAATTATTATTTATTTTCCTCCAAAATCTAACCCCTTTAAGTTTCTGATATGTAAAAAATGGATTTATTTTCCTATCAGTTAATTTCAAATACTTGGTTTTTGTTATACATTTATTTTATATCTTATGCTTGTTTCTTATATGGCCTGTTTGGGGGTGACCATATAGCCTTATGTATGTATATATGTTTTTATATTTAACTACTTCCTTATCCTTATAGATTTTAAGAAATTTTCCTTACACTAAGTTAGTTAGTAAAACTTATTACCGATTCCCCCTCCACATAGATTGTCAATAGATAATCATCTATAAGACATATGTGCATCCAATTTCTGTAACTTACTTTCTAGAACTAGTTTCTACTAATTGACTAGGTATTGCACACATTAAAAGTGTAACACAAGCTTATCCATTTTAGATTAAATTATAGGCACACTTCGTCCATTCAATGCATAGAGCTTACTTTCAATTAGTATTTATAACATTTTACTAACCATAATACTTGATGAGAATACATATAGCTATAATGATTGATGATAATTTTATATGCAGTCTTTTCTAACTTTTATCCAAAAAAAACTTGTCACTATAGTTTATGTATTCATGATATGGAACGCATGTATACATCCCTAAATTTTACATTATGTGTGTGTACTTGGCTATACAAGGTTAATTTCTCTTTTCACTAGAATGTTGTGATCTTTGTCTTTTCCCTCTGCGGAAATACATATATTACGAACCAATTATTAAAATATGCATATTAGCTAATTATTTAGTCAAAATACATTCATCCAAATATCTTGAATATGAGTTACTATAAGAAATTACTTGATTGTTTTTTTTCTCTTCCCTAACATATTACTATCAATAAATTTCTTCAATTAAAACACAAAAATAAATTATAAGTAGTTTTTCTCCAATTCAACCATCTAGATATTGGACAATCACTTAGTAAAATCATTATTCTATCCAAAGAAACAACTAATTCCACAAAATTTATTACTTTTCTATACTCTTAAAACTAAATAAGGAACCAACATGTTCGACCCAACCAATGAGTTACAACCATAGAAACTCCACCTCCTCCCCTGCTCGATCCTATAGCTTCCTTAATATTTGGTGTCTTAATTATTTTCTCATAGTGGTATTTATTTCTTTCTATCCCTTTAGATGTTTATGAGTGTCCTACTTTTGGTCTACCTCCGTTTTTTTTTACCTACTTTTTTTTTTAGTTAGTAAAAATATTTCCCTTTTGCTTCCTTAGAATGCATTTGTATCTAGTTATTCATATCATTTTATTTCCACCCAACATAACAACTCCCTTCACTTACATTATTTCTTAGTGGAAATTATTTAGTTGGAATCTTGTGAAATTTTGGAAGGTTCAACTATCACAATTATCACTTTCTTCTTTTTGTCAACTACTTGGGACTTAACCACTTTAACAGTTTTATGAAAAGAAATTTAAAATTTCTATTTGTTACATAATTTCCCTAGAGAAAAATATTTATTTATTATTATAAAATTTATTTACATAAGTCAATCAAATTTAGTCTTGGCCCCACATCCAATGTGTGCAACCTCAATATTTATAAGTAAACCCAAAGAAATAAAGTCTGCAAAAAGAAATTGCAATAGGTTTATTACATATTTCCCCGATTAAACTAAACATCATACTTGTTGTTTCCTCTACCTTCATCACTTCTGATGTAAATCTCGTTTCTATGGGAATTCAAAGATATAAACGTGTCCCCCCACATTATATTATCCGTGAATTATTTGATGATATCCATAACCTTTTTGCCTATCTTAGGTTCTCTTTAAGTTCTACCTTAACTTTCCAACCATTTTTTCCATCTCTTTTATTGGGTTCCAAAACTAATCTATCCTCTTATTTCCTAGATCTCAATGGAGTATGATATTTTCATCCATGAAGGACTTTAGAGAAACTAATTTTAAGACTTTCTTGATAAGTGTTATTATATGCAAATTCAACCAGGTGTAAGTAGTCATGCCATTTAGTAGATTGGTGGATTACATACATGGAAACCAAGTCATCAAGAAAATGGTTAGTTCTTTAAGTCTATCCATTTGTTTGAACATGGTTGGAGGTACTAAAATTCAATTGTGTACCGATTCTTTGTAAAATTTCTTTAAAAAAATTTGATATCAATTTTACATCTTTGTCATAAATGAGTTCTTTTTATACCTTATTTAGTCTAAAATTCTCATGCATGGTAATTTCAACTATATCAACAACTTTGGATGTCGATTGAACTAGTATAAAATTGGTTGATTTTCTCACTTTATCAACTACAACCATGATAGAATCATGTTGCCTTCTAGTTCTAGGTAACCCTATATTAAAATTGAAGGACATAATTTCCCATTTCCACTCACAATGTGTAAGTGGTTTAATAACTCGACAGGGTGATGTTGTTCCACCTTAAAATTTTGAAATTCTAGACACTTTCGTAAATATTAGCTACATATCCCTTCATTATTGGCAAAAAGTGTTCCTTCTGAAGTTTTTTAGTAAATTTTTGGTAGTCCTATATTAATTTTTTCTATCGCTCATCTAATATATGTTGCTTGTATGTATGCACATTAGGAATGCATATTCTATTTCTAAAAGCTCACAAACCATCCTTATTTAATGCATAATTTCATTTGTTGTTTGCTCAATTCCATTCACCAATTTTTCTTACATTGTTTATATTTTTCATTATCTAAAAGCTTTGTTTTGATCTATTCGTTAAAGTCAATTTTAATATTACTCATAGAGTTCCAAAAACATTATTTCAATCCTCACTTAATACAATCTACAATTTTATTTATATTTCTTGATATGTTTTGATCAAATCAAACTCACTTAGGAAAGTCGCACAACCTTTATTTCCTTGGCATTTAAATCTAGTTGATTATTTTTTTTTTTAAATTGATATGATCAGTAATTAATTTAAATGTATTTCCCAAAAGATAATGGCACCACATTTTTAAAGCATGAATTACTACAACTAGATCTAGATCATACACAACACAATTCTTTTCATGTTCCTTTAACTTCCTAAATTTGTAGGTGATAACATAGTTATCTTGCATTAACACCCCACCTAATCTTTATAGGCAAGCATCTATGCATAGTTTATAGTCTTTTCTAGGATTAGCAATCTTAAGAAAAGAGGCAGTAGTTAACAATTGTTTCGAGCCTGAGCAAAAACTTTATCGACCAATTTCTTGGTCTTGCAGAAGTTTAATTCCTTTTTTCTAAACAGATTGTTATAGATAGGCTGCCTTAGAGCGAAGCATATCAATGGAATCTCCACAATAACCCCGTAATGTTTCATAAATATGAGATTGTTATTTGCAATCTTTAGAATAGAAGAATTGAGAATTTCCTTGACCTTTTTCAAGGTTCTACAAAACAATTACTTTTTGTTCTTAATTGTCTGATGTACTAAACTTTCCTTAATTGAGATTACATGAACTAAATTGCATAAAATAGGGAAAATTTTTTAGGGACTAATATTTGTGAGGTGCTAAATTTCCATGCTTTTTCCAAAAAAAATATTCGTTAATTTCAATTTTTTCTAAAAATGTTTCACCCAAACTTTATAGTATAAAACTATTTTACATTGAAAATCGCTAAAATTTTATATAGAGACTATATAACATTATTATAAATTTGAAAATGCTTACAAAACTACCACCAAACATTTTATAGATGGCATATCATGGAAAAGCGAGATTCACGAAGGTTTCTAAATGTTCAGATAAATTTCCATCGTTCATATTTTCCATGCGTAAAATCAGGGAAAATTTTAAGAGCCACCATAAATTTATATGTATAATAAATGGGCTAATCCCCATGATACATAGGAAAAATGGGAGGCAATTTTATCAATAATATAATATGTATAAATAATTTTTTTTAGCGAATCTCTCACCAAATTATATTATCTTGTACATTGATGTGAGAATCTTTCATTGAA